>JAAOIU010218257.1:0-10095 GCA_018107765.1 Hypogeococcus pungens | reverse complement strand
TTCAAAAAACCTCCACTTCGAATTTTCAATTTTGAAATTTCAAAATTTTCCCAAATGTTTCAATTTTTACTTTTTTTAAATTTTTTTTACAAGGATTAAATTTCAATATTTTTCAATTTTATTCCCTCATTTTTTTTTCAGAATATTCCCATAAAATTTAAAACCTTTTTATTTTTAAAAGTTATATTATTTCTAATCTTACAATTTTGCAAGGTTTATAATTATTTATTTATTTATTTTTTTGAAGAGTTAGTTTCTAAATTTTTTCACAATTTACTAAATTTTTTAGGTTTTAAATTCTTTCAGAAAACAATTCAATCCCAACTTTCTCAGACTAACTAAGTAGAAACCAGAGAATAAAAGATTTCATCCTTTTTTTCTTCTTCATCCTCCATACCACCGCACAAGTCGCTCAAAAATATAAACGAAAAAAAAAGGACAACAAAAAAAAACAAAAAGCTCTCACGAAACCACTACTCCATCAGCGCCAATCGTAGTCGAAAAGTCTGCTCGGGACACCGACGCATCTGATCGATTAGGCAAGCGACGACTCGACTCAACGAACCGATCGCTTCATTGCGGTCGAAATTAAACAAAAATAGTATCTACGTAATTTTCTACTAAACATTACGGTACCGGTAGCGCGAACGCGGCAGGGCGGATGGCTCGGTTATCCTTTGTTTCACATTTCGATATCCTCGATATTTTTCTCCATTGTTTAAATTGGCTTCCGTTCAAAATTTCTTCATTGTTCGCGACGACGAGCGACGCTCATCCGACGACGACGATGAGCGCGAGACTCACGCGAAGCCGAGGCGCGATTCGCACAAACAATACGCTATAAAAACACGCAAACAGAAAGAGACGGTTAAAAATCATTAATAAAATACAACTCGAGATTGGTTTTTTTTTTCTCTATCTTTTCTTCAAATACAGTACATAATTTATTATTAAAAAATAAACGTACATTTTTGAAAATAAAAGAGAAATAAAAATGCAAACAAATATAAGAGACTGTTGTTCAATTAAGCGTACAAAAGTATGATCAATTCCTTTGCGGTATAGTCTCGAAGAGACCGAGATAGAGAGAAAAAGAGAGAGAGAGAGAGAAAAAAAAATGGCCAACTTATTAAACTAAATTGCACTGCGGTTTAATAGTACCTATCTTATAAAGTACCTTTGTAGATTTGTTTTCTCTTCAACTTACTCCCTCGAGTAAATATACCAGTAAATGATACACACAAATTACAAACACGAACACACTGAATTAGCGTATCTAATAATAATACGAGTACTTGTAAACGTGAAAAGAGAGGAGAGAAAATAAATACCTAGGATAATAATGATATCATCGAGTTTTTAATACTGTTTGATTTTTTTTTTTTTTTTTTAGAAATTCAAGCCCGCCCATTTGGTAAATCAAATAACCACGAAAATTTAAAACAAATAATGATAAATAAATAATCATAGAAATTAATCTAGCACTTCGTCGAAGCATCCAAATGTAAGAAATTAAAAATTAATTACTGCGAAAATCACTTTTTAAAAGTGTATTTTCGCTAAAGAGTTAATAAATTATATAATTCTAAGCACTATTTAAAATAGTGAAAAAAATAAACGTTCGAGGGGGTGGGGGCGTGAGGAGATGGATCGTGGTCAGAATATTGAATTCATTGGATGAAAATTTTACTCCGAGATGATCGTTGATTTCTTCTTTCTAATAATTCAGGCGAATTTACTAATTTGTTTATTTTCTCGAAATGAAAAAATCGATTTTCGATTTGATCCAAGTTGATGAATCATCAATCAGTTTAAAATCATTTTAAATTTAATTTGATCTCGTGATTCAGAAAGACACGAAAGACCATCTGGACCATTCAAACCAGTGCGACCATTCCTACAAACCCGACGAACTTCTTAAATCTAAAAACATTTAGTATACATGTTCACACGTAGACACAAAATAACACACATATATATATGTATATAAAAAATGCACGAACCCGCGTGCGTAATAATGCAGATCATTAAGTACGTACGTAAATTTCCAGCACCTCGACCACAATAGACGTGGCAAGATGTCGAAAAAAAGAAAAGAAAATAGAACAGAGAACAGGAATAAGAAGAAAAAACAGACAGAGAATTTAAGAGAGGGCGAAAAATGGAACAACAAAAAAATGCATCGTAACTTATGACACGTAATTAAAATAAATAACCATTTAATACAATCAAGTGAGTAAATTTTACCCAGATTTGTATAGGAAACTGTCACTCACCCCCCAAAAAAAAGAAAAAAAGAGAGAAAAAAAATTTTTAACGCTAAAAGAAAAAAGTTAAGTAAATTAATACTTAAATTAAACACACTTTCCTAAATGCATCATTCAAATTTTGTTTTTAAGGTAAACTATAAATAATAAATCCTCTTCGGAACTTACACACGCAGCTAGAACACCCTGTTACGTAAAAATTATCCGTATCGAAGCGTTAGAAACCAAAAAAAAAAAGATAGGAAAACCATAAAGAGAGAGAGACATAGATAGATGGCCAAGCATGAAAACGAATTTAAACTTAATTAAACTTAAACGTTACCATTAGTTACCCATTTCTCAGAAGAGGGAAAAAAAAGGTCGAAAATAAAACAAGGCGCGTAACTTCTACCTAAATTGTATTGGTTTAGAAGAACATCTTGTGCATTTTTAATATCTTGCCGAGGCGTTGCTTAGCCGTAGCCATTCCTTTTTTCGGTTTACCTCCTACGACAGAAAGGTGTGATGAATTTGACAAAACGAACGGATACACGTATATGTAGATAGGGAGAATAAAAGATACTTACTCTTTGTAACGTACGAATTGGCGTGCTTCTTTTCTGCGCAGCTACTCGACGGGCTACACATGCTATCGTTTTTACTTCGTTTGGGTACCGGAGTGGAGGATGAAGAACTTCCAGCTGGCGTCTGTATTAATTTACACGTCTTCGGAGATACGAGCTTGGCGGCGGTATTTTTAGCTCGAGCTGATTTCTGGCTAGGTCTGCCTTTTTTCGTCAGTTTAGGTTTGGTTGGCGTGGACCCGGGCGTGGTATCCGAGGACGTGTCGGTTAGCAGGCGGTGGCCGCTGTACGACGAGGACGGCGTCGAATGCATATTGGAAGAAGTAGAAGGCACGTTGTATTCCGGGTTCAGGTTGTTGAACGCGTAATCTCGACTTGAGCTTGTTACACTGTCGTCTATGACCAGGTTGCCGGTCACGTCGCTGTCCACAGATAAGACGGAGTCGGTCGATGGAGGAGGAAACAGAGGCGGTTTTTTGTGGATAGTGCCGACCNGGTGGTAGTTTCTTTTTGGCGAACCTTTTGGCGCATTTTTTTCGTCTGTTCGATTCGGGCTTGGAATTAAAAAAAAAAAAAAAAATTGTTAGATTTTCAAGCATGTTCGAAGATCGGGCAGAAGTAAGACGAGTACCATTGATTCGCCGTCTGCTCGTTTCATCGCTGCCGCCTCCAGACATTTGGCTACTGCGCTTTTCGTTTTTCTATCTCGAGTAGGTCGAGACGGTTTCACTTCGTTGATTTTCATTTTGATTTTAGGTGTCCACGTTTCGTCGTCTCTTTGAGAGAAACTGTATACGTCTTCTTCTTCGTCGTCAGACATCTCTAGCGATGGGTAGACTACGTAACGAAATGTAAAATTGAGTGTAAATCGTCCACCGGTGGAGGGGGGGGGGGTGAACCATGTATAACACATAAGAAGGATGTAAAGGGACAATTACCGAAATCATCGTCTTGGTGAACCGTAGTTGAAAAAGGGAATTCGAATTCTTCGACTGGTTCGTTTTTCTTTTTTGAAAGCGAAGGAGGTTCGATCTTATCTTTTGCTTTACCAACCGCCGATTTTTTGGTACACTTTTTTTTTCTCGCAGGGAGCGTTGTTTCGATAAATTTACGCTTGGCACTGCGCAAAATAAGAGCTCAGTAGATCGCAAGTTAGCTTGAAATTAGTTCATGGAAGCTGCGAATTCTTACCAAGGATTTCTAATCCGTTTCGATTTCGCTCTAACGTTATCGTTTGCGCCTTCAATACTGGTCGTGGATACCTCTTCTTCGTTTTCTACTCGTTTAATGAGTAATTTAATTGGTTCTGAGAAAACATGGCAAATTAATAATAAACGATTTTAAAAATAAAGGCGAGAATAAAATTCGAAACCCTTACTAGGTTTATCTTCTACAGATGCGGCGCCATCGGACGACTGAATAACGTAAGTATTATTAATAGGGTACTTGAACTCGTCTTCTAAGTTACTGGTACCCACTACTTCGGAGGAAACTTCAGTCATAGGCGTAGATACGATTTCCTCCTCCCTAGAAGCCGATTCTCACCATAATTACCCGAATAACGATTCATTCGTATTGCATAACAAATCGACGAATACCTTAAATTTTCTAAATAGCCGTCAGCTAACGAGTACGTAACCGGAGCAGCCGGACATTTGGGCCAAATGGCGGACGTACGTCTGAAATCCAGACTCGGTAGTTTGATGGTGGCATTCGCATCAGCTCTTTCTTTACGAGCTGACCAATCGCTAAAGCTGTCGGCGACCGTCTGGTACATAGATGATTTCTGAATAGGAACTGCATCAGATCTGATTTTCATTTTGGTATCGGTTACTTTGGATAGTGCGGTGTTTTTCTGCATAAAGCTGCCGTGTCCGTTGGATGCTTGGAATGCGTCGAAATTACTATCGAAATTTAATTGAAGTTGTTCAATATCGGTCGAATCTACACCAGTGAGCTGATCGTAGTTGCCAAATCCGGCGGAAGTCATCTGCAAAATTATACCATGTGAGATAACCAAGCAAGCGATCGAACGTTTTTTTTTCTTTATCTTACACGGAATTGAGGAGAAAATGGAAACAAACCATTGCACTAACTACTTACCATTTTTAACCACTCCTGAACGCGTGCAAGAAAAATAACGTAAACCAAATAAAATAATATCAATGCACTGTATGATTGTCAAGAAAAAATAAGGTAATAAGCATTACGGGTACGATAATGAGAATTTAAAAAAAAAAAAAAAAATCAACGTGTTTTAGGTGCAGATGAGTGTACGGAAATTCCGGCTACATATTTCAAAAGCGTAAATGGCAAAATGAATACTTCAAATAGTACCTCTGTTTCAGCTGGAGTGAAATTGTTTTTGCCCAGAAACGAGAATACCTCTTCTTGTTTGAGTCCTTTTAGGCCCATGAGTACATCTTCGATTTTCATTTCATCGATATTGTCGACTAGTTCTTCTTTAGGTGACTCCAACGTCGACTCGACATCTTTGCGTAGTTCTCTCATATTGGTATTAACAACAATATGCTAAAAACAACGAAAATTTCAACCACATTGATCTGATTACCGAACAACAGAAACAAAGTGGACTTTGAGATAAATCAAAATCGAGCGATTCTAATCTTTGACACAATTCCTCTCTGAGATAGTGATCAACACCGTTCGATAGTTTCAAAGTTCGCATTAAAATACGATTGAATTGAACGCAGAAGCATATTTATACGAGTTTTACGGTCAAAGTAGAATCGGAATTTCGATATAAGTCTTCTAGAATTAGCTTCTGACGATTAATATGAGTAAAAATCTCGTACTTACAAAATCTAGTTCAAATTCTTCCCGAAGAAGAATTTCTTCGTATTCTTTTACCAAACCATCGTCATCGATAGGGTAAAATGTTTCATAAAATTAGAAACTCGGGGAATGCATTTAAACGAACGAAATATTATTTAAATGAATTTTACTAAAATTATTATCAATTTTTAGTTAATTATTTATTTACTAAACGCAAATTTACAAACACAAATAAAAAACAAGATTTTGGTTATGATTAGCAACGTCTAAAGAAAGAAGACTGCTGCGTTGTGTTGTGGAAGTTTCTAGTACGTTTTTCTTGCAAGTGGAACGCTAGTGTAGTTTCGTACTTTCTTCTCCATTACGCAGGTTAGGTACATCTTAGAATGCAACGAATATTTTGCATATTTGCAACTGTGCGAGGAAATAGAGGAGGGAAATGGAAATTGAGTGACAAAATGATGAATTGAAGACTTTATTGCCTTAAAAAAAAAATTATGCCGAAGTTGTCAAATCCTTAAACCTGGTATATTTGTTTTTCAAGTCATTTCCAACCTATATCAGCATGGTCGAGAGGAAATTTTCACCTGGTGAGCGAGTGGAGAAATGGGAAAGTTTCAAATTCTGGGGTAGTGAGTGCTAAGTGGCATCATTATGGGACCTGCACGGAAACTAATTCCATTCTTTGAGTCATTTTTATTCAAAACCTCCACGTGGCTCTCAGGGAGAGGGCAAAACTCGGAATTTTAAAATTTTTCGTGTCTGATATCAAAATATAGGTTCTCGCATCGCCTGATTTCAAATAAATCTGGCAAGGTTTCTGCTCAAAACCTCAAGGAGACCATTAGGGAGAGGGTAAAACTCAAATCTTCAACATTATCGTATAGGAATAGGAACCTGGTAAAATATGACGAGAGCATGGCGAAATTTCTGTTATTTTTTTTGATTGGTGGTGTGCTGAATCGTCACATGACTTTGACCAATCAGAATTAAGAGTTTGAAAAATCGCCGAAACCGATAACAGAAAAGAGCCGACGCCATAATATGCCATGTTCCTATTAGATACCAAATTATAATTTTTTTTTTCATTAATATTGCGTTTGAAACAACTTTTCAAGCGAAAATCTTCAAGAAGCGCTCAAGACTTTCCCACATGAGCTGTTTTTTGAACCGATTTTACACCAATTCGAGGAAGAATTTGCTCATGGCACATGGTGGATCGATCGAGATGACTCTTAAGCATCCATTTCACTTCAATCCTTAACACCCCAATTTCACTAGAAAATGGTGCTTAGCACCTTTTGTTTTTACAGTTTTCAGAAATTCAAGAAATGAATCGTAATGAATGATTTTTTAATCTCATCTCGAACTCTCTAACTGCAGAATGTTATAATTGTCGCTAAGCACCAAATTGCTGTCTTCGTTACAGGCAATTTTATGATCCATTTTTGCTTCATACGCGGGTAAAAATCTAGGATATTATATGATTTTCTGGTTTTTATACATCCTCGAAAAATATTTTCTAAATTTCAAGGGCAAGAATTGTCCTAAACCGAGTTTTAATCAGAAGTTGAACATTGTACATCGAATATTAGGAAAACTGTTTTTCGAAAGTTCTATAGATGTGATGATGCGTGCATCTCAAAGGTACGAGTGGAGCTTGAGAAAAAAATACGCTCACTCAGCTCATCAGCTGAAATCTGTTCCAAATTCTACAATAAGAATCAATTATAAAATAGTTCACAACAACAATAGCAAGCGGAAGCCTTTTTTAGCAACCGAGACCAAAGTAGTGCTAGGAAGGTCGCCCCAGAAATTCGTTAAATAATAAAAAAAAAATTAGCCAACTGAGTTTTTCAATCGTTTTACTATTTTTTCAACATCGATAAAATATAATTATCATACAATAAAATAAATAATACTTAACTACATGATAAATTTAAAAATACTCTCGACTATTGAAACTGATTGATATTCAAAGAAAAAAATAATAATTCATTATAATTATTTAAAATTAATATCGAATCTAGAATAAGTACATACATGATTTTTGCTCTGCAAAGANCATCTTTATCCATAACGTTCACTTATAATGAGATATTATTAATGAAAAAGAAAAACATACACACAAAAACACATCAAAATAAACGACACCATTTTCCAATCGCCCAGTTCAAAATTCATCTAACACATTCGAACTCCACTTGCCTAACGAAGAATACCAAACAATATAAGTAACAATCAGATCTTTAAATGGTTTACTTCCTCTTCATGAAATTAGATTAAAATGTTGGTTAATCTTGTGTAAAATGAAAAACTAATATTTACCTAGGTATTTAAATGAATCG
This sequence comes from Hypogeococcus pungens, assembly GCA_018107765.1. NCBI lineage: Eukaryota > Metazoa > Arthropoda > Insecta > Hemiptera > Pseudococcidae > Hypogeococcus > Hypogeococcus pungens. The sequence goes on along the minus strand of JAAOIU010218257.1, from coordinate 2,121 downwards.
ACCAAAAAAAAAAGAAGTAGGTACAAACAACGACATAAAAAAACCGTACCTACGAGATAGATGATTATGTTATTTTAAGAATACAAATTGAAAGAAAGTTACAAGTGTTAAAAGTGTTAAATATGCAAAAACATAATATAAATACTATTGCAATGCAACATACGACATTTTTCATTATGTTACAATAATATAATAAAATTACATTCACAGCCACTGTTTGAAAAATTTTGATTTTTTTTTTTTTATTGCAAGCCTACACGTTTTGAATTGGAGCTCTTTTGAAAGAAGTATTTTGATTTTTATTAAATGGAGATGATTCAAGTCTCCTAATTTCATGTTGAGGGCTAAAACTAAGTACAGTACAGCTACTAGAAGAATTGGTTAGCTGGCGAAGTCGCAATTGAAACCACAAATTTCTGAAAGAGTTCCCTTACTTATTTAATACTTAAATTTAGTTTTGATTATTATTATTTTTTAATTCATTATACGATAAATTATCTTCTTTTTTTTTTAAATAACTTGTTAGAGAGAAGGCACCATTTGAAATACAATAACCGTTTCGAAATCTATCTTAAAAGACGACGATTTAATCTTAAGATTAATAAATGAGTACCTACTATCTATTGGCGACCACATCATCCGAAGACCATATCCAACTTTCAGGTCACTACATTACCTTTAGAAAAATATACATTTATAATTCGTTAGAGAGCTTTAACCGAGCTAAAATATTACACGAAGACTACAAATAAAACATTGTAAATAAAATCGTAGACCCTGCACAACCAAAAATCCTTTACACAGATTTTTAAAAAATTTTCCACGAAGGTATAAATACAAAATGATGAAAAAAATCCAAGTCGATAGTCACCGTAGAGGGTACAATTTTCGTAAGTCTTTTCATTTATTTGCATCGATCAATATTAATGGTGAAAACATTTCGCAAATGTGTGCGTATTTTACGACAACGCATGTAGTTTCGAAATTGGGAAAAAAATATATAAAAATATGATACAAAAACCAAAAGCGTTTAAGCTTTTTATTACACATGCAAATAAATAAAAAGAAGTATCTAAAAAGAAGAAGAAGAAGAATAAGGAAAAAAGAAATATCAATCTTCGATTTCATCTATTTGTACAATTAAAGAAGCAGTTCGGTAAATCGTACAGTAATCTGTAAACAATTTACGAAGAAATTTTTTTCTTAAATAATTTGTACTCGCCCGGTCCGAGGTTGCAAGTTACTTAAATAATATTACGTCGTACAAAAGAACCAGGTTATGCCAAAGCTTCATACACCTACGTATATTACATACATACGCATATGTAGGTTACCATCCATGCTGAAAACAAATATCCCACAATTCATATTATAGTCTCCTGATCGGTAAAAAAAAGTACATATTAAAAAAAATAAATAGAGATTTGGAATCTCAATTTTGTACAATCATTTGTACCATAATTGCAATTTTAAGTACACTCATCCGTTTCATTTTCAATTTTCTTTATCAAAATAATATAAAATGTAGGTAATAAAATGAATTTTACAATCCGCGTGCGAAAAAAATAAAGTACAGGTAGGTGCTAAGTGAGCCTACGACAACTTATTTTCGGCCAAATAAATTTTAAAAAAATTAAAAAAAGAAAAATAGTTAGAAAACGTGAGCAAATAAACCTGAATCGTATTATAAACACACAAATGCTTCCTCATAAGACGGATTACGTACATTGCACTCAGATTACTTATTACTTACTCGTAAAGAAATGGCCAAACGAGGGTATCTATTTCAAAATTTTTTCAATTAATCGATCGATGTCCCTCATCAATTCTGAGGTATCCAAGAAAATCAAGAATACTCTTGTCCAATTTTATTCACATTTACAAGGTTTTAAAATTTTTCGGATCGTTAAGTAATTGACAATCCTACATGATCTCGTACGGCCACAACAAATCAATGAAAGATTTGATCGGTTATTTATTTATTTATTTATTTTTTTGATAAATAAATATTTCTAAAGAAGAATCACTTTCACGAATTTTTCAAAAAAATTGAATTTTGAAAAATTTTATGAACATTATTAAAAAATGAATTAAAGTTTTCAACTTTTTGAAATTTAAAAA
>JAAOIU010217457.1:0-11165 GCA_018107765.1 Hypogeococcus pungens | reverse complement strand
AAAAAAAAAAAAAAATAAAAAAAAAAAAAATAAAAAAAAAAAAAAAAAAAAAAAAAAAAAAAAAAAAAAAACTGCATTCAACTCTCGAGAGTACCTACCCTATAGATGCAGAGTCAGCCAACATATACGAAGGAGAGATTCGCACAAAAAGTAATAATTTTGAGAGAAGAGGATCAGCACTTAAATTTTTTTTTTCAAATTGCTGACACAGTGTACGAAAATAAAGCATACCGAAATATTCATACGATTGGGTAACTCTGTGGGGCTCGAATAATGCGGAATTTTTATGCGTTTACTGACAAAACATTTTGCTGGCACAGGCCTACTTTTTCATGTATGTTTGCATATGGAATTTCTTCCCTTGAGAACTTCGCATATGAGAAAAAGGGTCGAGTAACCGAGGAGTACTTCGTCACTTTTCTAAGTAGATTTTTGTAGGAGTAATATACAGATTGTGCACAGAAAAAAAATAGGACTACCCACATTATTGAGTAAATTAATAATTTCAGGTTAATGAAGCGCTAGGGTTTTCATTATTCACGACTTCGCGAGATTATAAAACGTTCCTGTTCACTAAAATTACTAGTTTTTTGATTATGAAAATTTATAGGCTCATAGTATTACACATCTACTTCAAAACAGTGTCTTTGTTTTTGTGTGACCAAAGCAAGCACATATATGTATATATATATGTACATAGAACAAACAAACAAACAAACGACTAACGAGTTACTTTGCCATAAATAAATCTTTCACAATGGCTTCTATTCTAACTTAGGAGTAAAACCATACACGCCTACTTGACTTCCGAATGAATAAATAAATAAACGAGAGCGAAGCACACTCAATACTTACCTTGGATGATTATCCAAACAAGCAGCAGGAGTAAAGATACGAGTACTAACTGAACTTTTTGAAACCTACGTGAAACGAAAAAATAAAGTCATAATAAAATCGAACAATTCACAAACAAATAACATCCACATATATTTGAATCGTTGCCACAAAAAAAAAAAAAAAGAAATCTAATTAACATAAAGATCATAACTCAAAGCCCAACAAACGTTGGCATTTTTGTATCAGAGATCAATGTAATGACAAATATTCGATGACTAGAATGTTGCATATGAAATACTTACTAAAAATAACCTAGAATATATTTATGTTAAGTGTATACAATGATGCGGCATGTCATAATTGAAAAATCGCTCCAATTACTTAGAACTTTGGACATAATAAAACAACGCAGGGCGGTTAAAAAAAATTTACGCTGCAATAAAACTGGTCAAATAGCGACGAGTATATTTTTAGACGTGAAAATATGAAAATTACCGCTTCTCAAGTATCCAATAATTCACAGCTGTGGTATTTAGAGCTCGTATCTAACCAACTTTCAACTCCACTAGCGCCCGAAGTCAAATCATCCATCGATGGCAGTTCCGTCAACGGTTCCATTTCATTCAATTTACCATTCGGCATAGGAGAATTTTTCATGCATTTTATTAAACGTTCTCTGCTGCTGCAGACTGTTGAGCGAAAGAATCGAAATAAATATTATTTTTCGATATTTAACAGCTACCAGAGAGTTAATCAATTTTTACCTGAGTCAGGAGAGCTAGGATAAACGTTGGATAAGAGCTCGTTATGTTTACGTAATATTTTAGCACTAGGTGTCCTATCTCTAGAGCTAGCCAAAGCCGAAGTGATACTTGGTAGACGTATATCCAAATGAGAACCTTTTTCGTTAATTATCTGTTTAAAAAAAACTCTAATTGGTGAAGAAACTAAAAACGAAACAAGAAAAGGAAGAGTATTACACGTTACCTTATTATTCATCATGTACAGCTTATTGGTAATATCGGTAGCTACAAGAGTAGCTATCACCGTTGCTAAGTAAGTTTCCTTAACGAATAAATATTCTAAAGATGAACGTTGCCAGTATAAATATCTACAAGGCACAGCAGCGATAATCGATACCTGCAATAAAATGAAGTATGTTTAAATCGGAGGCGTTTTTAAAAATAAAGCAAATAATAGATCAGTAACCTTAAATTTATCGTCTTCATTTACTCTGCTTTCAAATTCTGGCGAATCCAAGAATTCACAAGGCATGATAGGATGCAAAAATTGATGATCTTGTAACACATTTACTTTGCCACTTAATAATAAAGCTAGACGATCTGTTCGGGTCAAATTTTGCATCGCGTAAGCTTCACCAGCATGAAGGGACATAATTTGCGCAAATGATTCACTGACTAGTTTTTTAAATTGTAAACGAGTGACCTAACAATGAACAAAAAAGGAACCATTAAAAATATGAAATTAGCATCTTATATTTATTCTTAATCAACATGACAAAATTTACTTTAAAAGGACGAAATAACGTATGATAGGCTTCCTCCAATTCCTGATCAAAATTTATAGGTCTCATTTGATATATAATATAAATCAAGTGGAATGTATTAAGGCATAAAAAACACAAATTCCAACTGAAAATGTCCGGAGCACACATCACTCTCCACGCCCAAGTGGTAACCAACATAAAACCTGAAACAAATGAAAGTGATACATTTAGAATGAAAAGATATTCAAATTTCGGGTATAAGTACGCGAGATAAGTAAGCGAGTCACTAACCAAAAATCAAAAAGGAGTGCATAAAAAGTATACAATATTTGGTAGTAGGAACTGCATAGGCGATTAGGAAACAAGCATTAGCCAGTTGAAACATCCAATGTTCGGATTCTCGATAATGTTCACAATTGGTGCCCCATACGAAATGAAATACTGTAAATAGTAAAATACTAATACAATGTCTTTACCATGTGATGCTCTAATTCAACGAAATTATCACAGGAACACCAACCTGTGTTATTAACAGGAAGATCGACACCGCCGGACGGAAAATTGTCCATATCAAACTCTTCGGAATAATTATACGGTACACTAGATGTATCCATCGAGACTTTTACATGCTAAAAATCTAATTTAATTTAAATTGGACGAAGAAAGTACCTTCTGAAACAAATCGCAACTCCGAAAGTTTCTTCATCCATCTTAATTCCATAAATTCAACTGAATAAAACTGAATAAATTATTATATTTTGATTTTGTTGTTCATGTTTGATAAAAATTTTGGGGACGATTAGGTATGCGCAGAATAGGCATAAAATTGGCCATTCAGCGCACATAAACTTCTTAAAACCAATCAAAATCTTTCTTTTTTATCAGAACTTTACATGATGCCATTGATGCCAACCTAGTGATCGCGAATAATCGAAACTAACAAAACGTGTTTTGAAATCCAGAAATTTGATATGAAGAAGTGCTGAAATGTGAATGTGACGATAATTTTTCACCCTAAAATTTAAGAAAATTGAGATACAAATAGAAATTTAATTTCCTAAAAGGTATGATTTCCATTCATTACTCAAAAACTTCTTCGATTAAATTACTTTCGTATTTTATATAATTTCAGTAGGTTTTCACTTTTAAATTAAAAACTCGAGAGTCTGCCTCTGGGCACGTCAATATAGCTGACGTTGATCATTACTAATTATTCATTTTTACTAGGTCGAAACACTTCAAAAAACTATGGGTGACGAAATCGGCAAAAAAGATCTCATCTTGAGAAATCTACAAGAATGTTTGGGCGAAGACCGCATTGCTGGGATTTTGAAAGAAAGAAACTTGAAGATTTACTGGGGCACAGCTACCACTGGCCGACCCCATATCGCCTACTTTGTTCCAATCTCAAAAATCGCTGACTTCTTAAAAGCTGACTGCGAGGTAATCCACTGTTCCATCTTGATCAATACTAAAACAGTGATTGTAGTTGATTACAGCATGTGTTATTTTTCAGGTCACTATCTTATTTGCTGATTTACATGCTTACCTAGATAACATGAAAGCTCCTTGGGAATTGCTACAGCTTAGAGCGAATTATTACGAAGAAGTAATTAAAGCGATGCTAACTTCTATCGGAGTACCATTAGAAAAATTAAAATTTGTTCGTGGAACAGATTACCAACTTACCAGGTTTTTTTTTTAATAAGCTAATCAGCTTTGAAACATTTCGAACAATCTGCTGATATTTGCTTTGTTATGATTTTCTGTTTACTAGAGAGTACACGTTGGACGCTTACAGAATAGCATCGGTGATTACTGAACACGATGCCAAGAAAGCCGGTGCTGAAGTTGTTAAACAAGTTGAAAATCCTTTATTATCTGGATTAATTTACCCAGGTAATCGAAGTGTTTCTCAATACACCTTTCAAAACACTTTTCACGATGAAGGAGCATCTTATTGAAAATATTTATCCCTTTAGGATTACAAGCTCTTGATGAAGAATATTTGAAAGTCGATGCCCAGTTTGGTGGCGTGGATCAAAGAAAAATATTCACTCTAGCTGAAAAATACCTCCCGCAACTAGGATATGCAAAGAGAATACATTTAATGAATCCAATGGGTAAGGTAATGAAAATTGCTCTTTCAATTGTTTATGTTCTCGAAATCGATCGATTTTTTTTTGCAGTACCTGGTTTAGCCGGTGGCAAAATGTCGTCTTCAATAGAAGATAGTAAAATCGATTTACTTGATAATGCTGCTGCAGTAAAGAAAAAATTGAAAAAAGCTTTCTGTGAGCCTGGAAACATAGCCGATAATGGCGTTCTTGCTTTCGCAAAACATGTAGTGTTTAGTTTATTTGAAGAAAACGAAGGTATTTCATTATTTATTCCTTTCGTTAAAAAAAATTGTCTTCGTTCTCGTCGTTCAATTTTTTCTTGACAGTATTTTTAGTCAAACGAGACGAAGCAAACGGTGGTGATTTGAAATTCCGGACTTACGAAGAATTAGAAAGAAGTTTTGCTGAACTGCAATTGCACCCCGCTGATTTAAAGACTTCGGTCGAAACATACATTAATAAATTACTTGATCCTATCAGAAAAACATTCGAACGCGATGATCTGAAAAAACTAGTTGCCGGTGCTTATCCTCCTCCGAAAAAACAAAGTATGTTTAATTTTCAAGTTTGTAGCAAACTCGCATTTTTTTTACTCGAATGTTTATATTTGTTATAGATGTTATAGAAGACGAGGTTGCACCTCATCGTTTGGACATTAGGGTAGGAAAAATTGTCGAGGTATCGAAACATCCTGATGCCGATGCCTTATATGTTGAAAAAATAGATGTTGGTTCGTAAGCTTTAAGCCTATCGCTTTTTGATATATTACTACATAATTACAGAAATATCAGATTTCAAAGAAATCTATTTTATTTAGGTGATGAGAAGCCGCGAACGATAGTTAGTGGTTTGGTTCAGTATGTGCCCATAGAAGAAATGCAAGATAGACTTGTCGTCGTTTTATGCAATTTGAAACCCGCTAAAATGAGGGGAGTTGAATCGTGTGGTATGGTTCTGTGTGCATCGATGTAAGTATCGAATCACTCTCTTTGGTTTCAAAAAAATTTATTCATCATTGAAGTGTAATGTTGATTGTTGTAGAGAAAGTGAAGGAGGTAAACAAGTAGAACCTTTATTACCACCGCCTGGCAGCAAATCCGGCGACAAAGTCGTCGTTGAAGGATACGAAAACGGAACTCCTGATGCAGTTTTGAATCCTAAAAAGAAAATATGGGAAAAATTACAGGTCTGCTCTTTAAATATGTAAAATAAATATCGTTTGAAAAATCAATTTTCTAAAATTATTTTAATCATTTTTCAGGTCGACTTGAGAACGTCGTCAAGTTTAGAAGCCGAATGGCAGAATAATTCTTTATTTACCCCTGCTGGTAAAATAACGGCCAAATCATTGAAAAATGCTCCAATTAAATGAAAATTACTCAGATTTTCTGTTTTTTTAACTTTGAGAATTAAATTTTTAAATTTTTAGAAAAGTTTTTATTTGCACGTGCACTGTTATAATTACTTCTTCGAGAGAAATCGTCTTGTGTTCCGTGTTTTTCAGTTGATTTTCTAAATAGGCGAGTACGTAAGTATCTTCATGAAACAGAAAACGTCAAATGAAATTATACTTAAGTATTCCGGAGTAACTTGGTCATAACTCAATGCTAGCTAACAATTAACCTTAGAGCCCCTACTTTCAACGTGACAGGAAAAAGAATATGCCACCCGTGATACGTACGCTACATATGTATGTACATAACATAGGTATAGAGAAGGAAAAGATATGCAACCTGAACTGGTGCGCATGACGACAAAAGCCGAAACGAAAATTCATCAGTACTGATAAAAAGTTACCTCACAACGTGAATTAAAAATGTGAAAAAAAATGACAACAAATTAAACTCCGAATGTATATTTTATAAACACTGGATTAATGGAATAGTTTCGTTGTTCTTGTCCGAATTCAATAATGGCTGCTTCTTTCCTGTGCAGTAAGTTTTTTTGTTCAATACCTTCAATCCCACGAATTCTATCACCGGACAAAATTGCCGTTATGTCCACGTTTGTGCAGGTATTTCAAAATTTACCCCGCTCATTAGTCGGCTAACAGTTCTCAACGCTCAAATAGAGGCTTGTCGCTCTTTATATATTCAATCATGTCTTTTTCGAGCCAAGAAGAGTACTCGAGAACGAAAATTAAAACTTCTGAAAAAAAGGAAAGCTCAAAAAGCTGCTTTGGAATTGAAAAAAGGACCTTACATACCCTACAGTAAAAAAAAGTGAGTATTCCATTTCGTTTCTGATGCAAAAGTTGAATACTTAATGATCGTGGTTCCTTTAGGCAATTGAAAGAAGGCGAAGCAATTATAAGCAGAAGATTAGTCGACAAAGATCGCGAGGAAATTGCTGACAATGTTTGGCACGCTGATATGTTTAAATTTCGCGTATTCACTTTCGAAGAAGCAGTAAAGTGTGTCCGGGAAGTTTTTCACCCATCTATTTATAACTTACCGGATGCTCCAGTTAACGCATTTATCGAATTAGATATGTCGACCGACAAAAAAGTAATTATGTTCAATATCGTTTGGACATACTATCTATCACACTTTTTCATTTGAATGGAAATTTTCAGACGAAATTTTATGAAGGTTGGACTAATGTAGTGCCAGTAAATTATCCATTCCCTCAAAACGACGATAGATCTATATTGGCTTTTTGTAAACTACACGAGCAAATTGATGCAGTTTCTGAAGCCGGAGCTACTCTAGCTGGAGGAAGTGAAATAATTAAAAGCATCAAAGTTCGAATGAATCTCATTATTTAGTTATTCTTCTATTCTAATTGCTAATTTCGACATTTTACTAATTTATGGCCGCAGAGAGGAAAAATCAAGTTGCCCGATTTTCAGTTTGTTATCGCACATCCCAACATCATGACTGAATTAATCACCATTAGAGGTTTATTGAGGAAGAAGTTCCCTACTGTGGAAAACGGTACGATTGAGTTCTTTACGTAAATACGATGAATCCCGAGTACTTACACAGTTACACACATTCGCATATCATCACAATATTGTTGTTTTCTCTTCTAGGAAAATTACATGTTGATTTAATTCAGTTGGTGAAAGATTTACGAGCCGGTTTAAAATATGAAGCAAAGCGAGATGATTTTGAGCCTAATTACGGTTTCGTTGATGTAACAATTGGAAATGTAAGGCATTTATTTGAAATTTCATTTCAATAATCAGCGACCATTTTAATGTTTTGAGTGATTAAATTTTCAGCTGACGATGGAAACAGCTCACTTGGAAGATAATTTTCAAAAAGTGTTGGACAACATTAAAAGCAAAGGGCCTAAGAGAACAAAAAATATGGAAAATTATAAGTTTATTACCAGGTAAGGCTGTTGATTCACTTCACCTAAACTGAATTCCTGCGTTCGTAATCATAGTACGCTTGATGTTGGTCGTACGAAGAATTTTATAATTTTTTGATTTCAGATGTTTCATTTCTTCTCCTGGGCATCCTGAAAAGTTTCTGATACCAGTCGAAGAATACTTGGGAGAAGAAGAAATAGTTAGCTCTGATGATGAAGCTGAAGACGAGGTTGCTCAAAGCGACGAAAAACAAGCTTGATAGGATATTTCATACATGAAATACGTTGAATAATTTGAAATTTTAATATTTTCTTAACGAAATATAACATTGTTGAAATGAAAATTCTATTTTTCAAAAACATTCTTATCACAACACGTCCTGTTTTTTAAATTATTGAAAAACTAAGTACATAAAACACGGTGCCAGGCAAATTATTGTGATATTGCTTCATCTACAAATTGCTTATGTAAGAATAACACCCAGGTTTTTCAGAAATTGCGAATTCAAACATTGTTTGGCTTTTTTCACTAAGTTTTATAATTTAAGGCTAATGTAAGCGTAGATTAAACTACATGGTAACTTGATTCACGACTAGGTTCTTCGTACAAAGTATGATTTAATTTAAGCACGTGCCTTATAAACTAAAAACACAAATCGACGTATTGTCAAAGTTGATAAATTGAAGTTTATCCAGTCATGTGAACATCTATCCACTAAAACAGTGAAAACTATCATTTGTGAAATTATTTTGCTTCAAGTAACTGAAAAAAATCAACATAGTGTCATTAATTTTCTAGCACACTATTCAATTCGAACAAATGAATAATGATTCAACTTACTCAACGCACAAATCATTAAATACAGGAGGACCACAGATACAAATAAACATTTCTGATGTAGGCGTCGTAAGTAAAGACTTCACTAAATTCAAAGAGATCAAGCCCTTTTCCCCAGTCCACGTTGGGCTCGGTTGAGAAAGAATGTGCGTAACTAAAAATCTATTAATAAAAAAACACAAACCGGATAGATCTGAAGTTTAGTTTTTCTATAAAATAATTAAGACGAACAAAATGAATAAATACCTCGGGTTTTCAGCTGCCAATTTATCGAATTGTTTCCGCCATAAAATATCATTTTCAGTCTTGTTGAAATATATTAATTTAATACTAAGCCTGGTCGTGTTCAACGTCCATGCTATCAAAGAGGTCATTGGCGTTATACCCGTACCAGCGGCAAACAAAATCAGTTTAGAACGTTTTTTCAATACGATACTATTGAACGCTCCACGAGGACAGCTCATAATTATTTTATCACCCACATTTGTCGAACATAATTTATGACTAAGTTTACCATCACTATACTCCTTGATGAGAAAATATAATGTAGGAAATTCGAAAGTAAGATTGGAATTTTTTATTAAAAATGAAACCGGCGTATACGATCGGGAAATTTCTTCGTCTGTAAAATAATATCAGTTCAAAATCAAGAAAATAATCTCATTGTTTCGTTTAAAACATTACCATTGATTTTATCCTTGATTTGAATATGATGGCCGACGTGGATATGATGCAGCATCGGATCAACGTACTGCAAAGCAATTAATTTTGTATCGTGGGTTATCGATGAAACATGCACTATTTTCATTTCACTAAATTCGTCAGCGTCTGTTTCTGACCCGATTTCGTTCATTTTTCTACCAAAAGTTGGCCACAATTTTGGCGAGTTTTTCGCAAATTTTATTTCAGCAACGGTTTGATGAACTTTCAGGTAGCACGGCCATCTAACTTCTTCCGCTAGTTCGTATACGCAAACTTCTTTCTCTATACTCACTCGCAATTGTTTATTTTTCTTCAGAGTGAGTGAAACCTAAAATAAAAAATTCAATTGAAATTTCGAAAAGTCACCAACTGAAGTAATCATGTAACTATAGCTATACTTGAGGAGGAGGAATTAACCCTGAAGAATTGGTTTTTAAATAAAATATTAATGTTAGTGTGCTCGCTTGTTGAAACCAATCCATTTTGAAAGCACGTTTGTTAGAACTTTCATCACCTGTGAAGGAAAAAAATGAACATTTGCAATAAGTAATCGCTAGTTGAAAAAAAAAATACAATGCGGTAAAGAAATGATACGAACTTTGCACTTTTTTATTAGGTAATTGCAATTGTAAGCTCGAAACTCGATCATTAATAGGTTTTTCTATAGCTTCAGTCCATTCTGCGTTGGATGTGGATCCCATAGTTTTAAGTCTTCCAACAACACAAGATTTAAGTAGTGATTCATAATTAACCCAAGGATGCACCTGAGAAATATCTCGTTGTAAGCAACATTTGTACATGACTTAATTTTAACAAATTTCGAAGATTACGTTGTTGAATAATTTAGTAGCATCGGTGCCAACGCCTCGCATCAGTTCATCTTCGCCACCAGGATGAAAAGACATGTATTCTGTGATGTTGTACACGACACCTAAAGTGAAATCGATATTAAATTACGTTTAATTGTCAAGAAAAAATCAATTTTACCTCTAATCGCCAACCAAGCATCACTTCTTTTGTTGTGCTTCATCAACTGCTCCAGGCTAACGTTCAATATGGATCCTTGGGTGCCGCTCATGTCTTTTCCGGAATTGCAGAGTCGCACCCAATCCATCAATGATCGCCCTGGAGCTAACGCTGTTTTGTTTCGAGGGTTGCCTGAAAATTGACTCCAAAATGAACACATCTACTTACGTGATAAGTATAGGTTGTTGACTACGCAACTTCTGCTTCGATAACTTACCTGTGGCACTTCCGGTAGGTTGTAAAGAGCTCATGGCGTTGTTCTTTATTGTGTTTCATTAAAAATATAACAGAAGACAAAAATATTAGGAAAATTTTCAAAGTGATAAGTGGAAAAGAAAATACACACTAGGTAAATGAAAATAATGTTAAAAAAGGAAGATGAAATTCCATCGAAGAAGTAAAACCGAAACTAAAAAAAAAAAAACAATAACAAGAATAGAAGACCAGAAGACCAGAATTCAAAATTCAGTAAAAAAAAAGTGTAAAATCCTGGAAAAGGAAAATAAAAATTTTAATTTCTGACGTTTTACATCAGATTTTTTTCTGGATAAAAAAAATTATGTAAATAAAAATAAAGCAAGGTTTTTCTAAGTTAGGTGTGCTCTGTTAACATATGATCAGCAGTGTTGCAAGTACGAAAGTGTAAAAATATGTTATCACATTCACATTCTTGGAACGTTGGAACTTGGCGTCTTGGCCTGTCTGTATATATACATATATATATACCCAATTCACCGCCTGTCATTTCATTTCTTGGTAGGCTCATAGAGCGTAGAGCTTCGACGTAGAGCAATACAATTTGACTGATGATTTTCGT
>JAAOIU010217271.1:0-10626 GCA_018107765.1 Hypogeococcus pungens | reverse complement strand
TCGTTTTTTATCGTGACGAATTTCTCTCTATGGACAACTTGTGACAGTATTTATGGCCAGACTATGTATAATAGCGTTTAATTTTAGTTCAACTTTTTCTTGTTTCGAGGGTATTCGATTGAAATTTCAACCAACGCGTCGTTTTATTTTAAAAGAAAGCTTGAAGAATTCGAGTCATTGCTTTAAGAAAACTGGCAAACGTTCAAATTTCATACCAGTCGATGAATTGAATTTTGATTTTAAAAAATGTCTACCATATCTTAGACATTTAAAACTAGCTCTGTTTTTGAAAATTTTTAAAGAAAAAAAAACATGCTTTGACTCTTCTCTTGTCCTCTTTATGCCTTTTGCCTAGATATGTAGGTACAAGAAGGAAGACGGTATAGTAAACGTGACGCTTATATAAGGAAGGTATTATTTGTTCACCTTGAAGACGATATTTGGCACCGTGTGTAGGCGATGAGAAGTTACCTACCGATGTTACTCGCGTCCTATCGTTTAATTATTTATGATGGAAAAGGGAGATATGTATTAGATTGAATTACGCGTCGAATACGACAGCGTGGTTATTTTTGGAACATTGATGATTTAGAGGAGTGATTAATCGCCGATAGCGAGCGGATTTAGCGTTGTAGTGGTGAAGGTAGAATAAGTAACCTACGTTAGATTTATTTTGCTAAGTTTTTGTTGATTTTGTCTACGAATTTAAAAGATAACTTCACTAATTGAATATATGTTTAACCTTGGGTTCAACTTTCGTGTTTTTTTTCCCTCAAGTTTATGAAATCATGGCCAAGGATTTTAGCCGAGAATTTATTTTTGATTTCTTTTCAACGGCTTAGAAAAACAGATGTAAAACTTGGATGAGGTTTGATCATACTTTATTACTTTTATAGATGTTTCTGGTGTATATGAAATGGAAGATTTTTAATTAATGATTTTAATTGATTGATTAAGTATCCAATAGTAGGTTTTTGCAGGATGGGTTATTATAACTCTTGAAAAATTATCCAGGTGCAAAAAAAAGAGGTGAAATGGGTAGAGTTCACTGCTGTGTTACGTAAGCTAACTTTTTTCTCCTGAAATTAGATTCGATAACGCGAGTTGAATATTATTATTTTGAAAACGAGAAAATTTGCTTATGCCATCGTTAGGCGTGTTTAATGTGCGCAAACCATTAAATCGCATGTTAAATGATACTTTTAAAGGTAAACACAAGTTGCGCGACAAAATGCCGAGTTTGAAATATTTGTAGACTTATTTTTTTTTTATTCTCGTTCTTACTGACGTGAACCTTGTTCTTTTTCATTATTTGTTTTAGAATATTTGTCAATCGGAGCCTGCATTTAGAAAACATAAAATTCTATGGATTCGATATGGATTACACGCTGGCAGGTAAGTCGACTGAAAATACTTGAGCGAAAAAGTATACCTCGCGAAAATTATTCTTTGAATGCGATAAATTTTCATGAATTTCGCGACCCGTACAGAAACAATACCTACTTACAAAATCCATACACCTTCTTATCTCCGCTAGAAATAAATTCATAAACTGGTACGCGCGTGAAACGTCCGGTCTTTTGAAATAAAAAAGGCGCGGGGGTATAATTTGGACCATTTTTCAGTTTGTAGATCAAAATTTTGAATGAACGAAAATTAAAATAGCGAAGTTGAGATGTTTTAAATTCGATGATGAGCGGATTTTGAATTTCAATTTAGCGGGTGAGGTGCTAGGGGACTAATTCATCGAATATTTAACATTTTGTTGATTGATCGATTCGGCTAATAATTTTGTTACGTTTGTTCGTAGAATACAAATCGCCGCAGTATGAAAAGTTAGCATTTAATTTATTGAAAAAACGCCTAGTCACGTTAGGATATCCTCAAGAAATAATGGATTTCGAGTACGATCCTTCGTTTCCTATCAGGTTTGTACTGAAGAGGCTAGTATGCTCGATGGCAGCTATAGTTTTTTCTCATTGTTTTTATTTTTATGTTGCAGAGGCCTGTGGTTTGATTCGCTGTATGGTAATTTATTAAAAGTAGACGCTTATGGAAATATTTTAGTATGTGTTCATGGTTTCAAATTTTTAAAAACGTAAGTTATTTTTGCATTGATTTGATCACCTACGTCAAAAAATTGTAAAATATTCTAAGGATAAGTAAATTTCATGTTTGATTCATCGGACTTTGATTCGATTTACAGTGGAATAATATATAAATATCATCGAAACGAGGTCAGTCAACTTATATACCTTTTTTCTTTTTTATTGCGTTTCAGGTCTCAGATTTACGACTTATATCCTAATAAATTTTTACAATTAGACGAAGCACGAGTTTACGTATTGAATACCTTGTTTAATTTACCAGAGACTTATTTGTTGGCTTGCCTTATTGATTTTTTCACAAATTCGTCGCAGTACACGGCGTAAGTATGTGCTGATTTGAGATTTTGAAGGTTAAAAAATCCGCAGTGGCAAGTATCCACTTATGATGGGTGTATTTTCAGAGATAAAACCGGCGTCAGAAATGGGTCGATGGTTATTTCATTCAAATCATTATTCCAAGACGTAAGGAACGCTGTCGATTGGGTTCATTTGGATGTAAGTAACTGAGTATCTCTTGGATTGCTGAATGAAAGTTAATGCGATCATTTCATATGTGTACCTAGGAATTTCTAATGGTGGGGGCAGTCATTTTCAAAATCTTTCAAACAGCGGTATAGTTCATATTGTTTAGCGAGGGCAAAGGAATGGGATGAAAACGTATTTTTTTAGTCGAAATTGAGTAAAAACTGTAAAAATACCTACCTAACAAATATTTTGTCACCGAATGAAACTTGAAGCGAGGGTGAAAACGTTCGGATTCTTTTTTAATTACGAATTTCAACTAGGAAAATTGCAATCTCCGGCAAAATACTTGACTTTGAACCGTTGAATTAATCAATCGCCGTAAACTCGGATTTTCAGTCATTCGATTGTTTCGTACGTTTTAGCAGTGAATTATTGGCTACTTGTAAGCCTGGGCTTAGTGATAACCAAGTGAAAAACACGGAAATTTTATTACGCTGAAATTGTTTTTCCAACGCATTTCTCGACGTTGGTTTGCCCTGTTTTCAAGACAGCTTGGAAGATGACTATTCAAATTTTGAAGATATGGTTTCGTTTTCACTTCTAAGATGTTTCGTTCACATTATTTTTTTTTCATTTTTCAACATGCTTGGCAACTGTATGAAATTTGCCATTTTTTCAAAATTCGTTAACTTGTGCATCGTTAAATGAAGCTTGCCTCTAAAAAGTGGGAAAAAGAAAAAATACTCAACAGAAACGTTTTTTAAAGAAAAAAAAAAAGGAACTAATGTTGAAAAACCAGAAGCGGCGTTTAGTAATTTTCGGAGTGTTTCTCACAATTTTTCGGGGGGAGGGGCAGTAATTTTTATATGTCTTTTTCTAAATCTTCTAAATTGAGGTAAATTGTCAAGTTGGAGCATGATTCTTCCCTGCTTACACATGAATTTCATTGAACTGGCAAATTTGAAAAGTTGACGAATTTCAAAACATTGGCGAATTTCATAAAATTACTACGCTCCTATCAAATTGACGTGTTTTGGAAAAACTAAAGCATTTTGAAAAATTAAAAATTTGAAAAAAAAAATCAAAGAATTAAAAAATTGAAAAGTATNGAATTAAAAAATTGAAAAGTGTTGAAAGATTGAAACATTTCCGTACTCTTACGCTTACGATTGACAAAATTTGAGTCCAAAACTCACCACTTGACACACAGTCCTAAAAACAGAGGTACGTCCCGTCGCGCACTTTGGTGTACTTGTTTACTTACTTACTCACTTATGTGTAGTTAATCTATCGTCGTTTTCGTTGAATAATGAATAAAACGCGTTAATAAATTCATCGCGTGATCGTGATGACTTTTCGTTTTCTAATTTCTAGGGCGACATGAAATCATACACAGTTGAACACCTGGAAGAATTTGTTCATAAAGACGAAAGACTTCCTATGTTGCTATCGAGAATACGAGAAAGTGGAGCAAAAATATTTTTACTGACGAACAGCGATTACAAGTTTACCAATCGTATTATGACTTATTTGTTTGATTTTCCTCACGGACCAAAGGTAACTTTAGTTAGCTTTCACTTTCGTTACAAGAGAGTTGTAATTTTCTAAAATCCTCCTGTTGTTCGTATTCAGCCCGACGATCCGCATAGAAACTGGAAATCGTACTTCGATATTATCGTTGTGGATGCCCGAAAACCGTTATTTTTTGGCGAAGGAACAGTATTACGACAAGTGGATACGGAAACAGGAGCTTTAAAAATTGGTACTCATATGGGTCCTCTGCAAAAAGAGCAAGTTTATTCTGGTGGTACGTGCGCGACGTTTACGAGTGGATTACGATGTGTCGATATAAATATCTGTTGAAATTCTCGTTATAGGCTCGTGCGACGTTTTTACTCAACTAATCGGCGCCAAAGGTAAAGACGTTTTGTACGTCGGTGATCATATATTCGGCGATATATTGAAATGTAAGAAAATGCGAGGCTGGCGTACATTCCTCGTAGTACCCGAGCTAGATCAAGAGCTTCACGTGTGGACTGACAAGTGCCATTTATTCGACGAAGTTCAAAAATTGGACGTAATGTTGGGCGAACTTTACAAGTACGTAAGGTGTAGTTTTTTCAAATTACATATTTAACGTTTATAAGACATGACGAAGTGCTACGAAATCCTTTTGTTCATCGTAGAAATTTAGACAGCAGTACTAAAGAGAAGCCAGATATTTCGCAAGTTCGAAACAGCATTCGAGAAGTAACTCACAAAATGGATTTGGCTTACGGTATGATGGGAAGTGTATTCCGATCAGGTTCGCGGCAAACGTTTTTCTCATCGCAAGTAGTGAGATACGCGGATCTGTACGCGGCTACGTTTTTGAACTTGATTTATTATCCATTCAGTTACATGTTCAGAGCTCCCGCCATGTTGGTGAGTGTCACAGGATATTTCAATCTACGGCCGTTAACTTGTGTTTTCGTGCTTGATTATTAATGTGACCCTTGTCTAGATGCCGCACGAATCGACCGTCGCACATGAAAAGAAATCCGCTATTGAAACTAGACGATCGACCTTGATCGAGGATGCAGACGGATTAACGAATAATAATAATAATAATAATAATAATAATAAAGTTAGTGGCAGACGGAGATAAAAAGCGTTTTAAAAATGTATCTGCTCAATTTGTTAACGATTGATATATATTTTTTGTAGTGCTGCGTCATCAACTCTGTTAATCAACTGCGTCCCGAAATGCCAAAAATTGTTACTCATACACACGATGAAGACTACTCGGATGAAGAAAGTGATAATAAGTCGGAAGAGAAAACTATTTAGTGCTGATTAAAGTTTGGTTGAACTTTGAACTTTCGCGTCATTGTTACCTAATTTACTTTTTTTTTCTTTTATATAATTTCATTTTGTACTTTAGTGCTTCCCATCAGTATCGTATTACATAATTGTGTAGATATTTTGATATGAATGTTTTTATTGTTACAGTAGGCACCGCTTTTTATTATTGTGCTTAATTGCATAACCCGCTTAACGTCGTGGAAAGTGGCTGGGACAGAACGGTTCTATATTTTTACCCGTAAAGAATTTCACCTAATATATTGACCGAGGATGAATGATCCAGGTTAATGGAATGAAATATTTTTCGGATAACACGACAAAATTAAGTGAAATATGTACATATATACATGTACTTTGCGCATTTAGCACTTCTTCATGAGATGGCGTCGATATCGTCTTGTTCATCTTCAATTAAAGATGCTGTCTCATCGTTTTGTAAAAGATCATCTTCATTACACGGTGGCTGAATATCAACGGAAATTTGGCAACTTTGGGTCCGTATAGTGAAGATGATCGTTTACAAAATGACGAGACAACATCTTCTTCAATTGAAGATAAACAAAACGATATCGACGAAATTCCACAACCACCATCTCATCAATAGGTACTAAATGCGTTAAATGCCCTCAGTAGAAGGGCTTGATTTTCATTACGAATATGTAAAATCCATTCGTCAAATGCTCGAACCGTCTAAATAGCAAAAAAGAATGGACTTTTTTAAAAAGAATGGTTAAATTCGTAATTATGTACCTACATATTTCAAATTTTACTTTTCTCATCACCTACACACATGCATTGAAATTTTTTTTGTACCTTCAAGTTGAATAAATCATCGTTTTATTTTTCTCGTTTCCTAGAATAACCCGCTTAATAAAATAGGAAGTACTCGGTCTCAAACCGACCATATTAGACCGTGCCTACTGTATAATGAATCCAAGTTTTAGAAAAACTGTCTTTCTCGAAGAATTGTATAATTAAATTTCTATTTCTATCCGAAAAGTATCGTTATCTCTTGCTGGTGTACTACGTGTATAATCGACGGGTAAAACTATCTATAATTCACCAGCATTCTAAATTGGTTCACTTAACTTGCATACGTGACTGTACTGCTGAATGGAAGTACTAATTGAATGAAATTATCTGTATAGGCATTCTTTACGTCTACGCATCGAACTGTGAACCGTACGAAGCTGTAGTCTTGTGAGTTATCATCTTACTTGTAGACACCTTTGATCTTCATCTTATTTGACTCGAAAATGAAGTACCTCGATTGGTTAGATTTGGTTATGTTCGTCGGTATGTTAATCGTATCGGCAGTGATTGGTATTTACTTCGGGTATTTTGCAGCTGATAAACAAAACACCACTTCGCAATATTTAATGGGTGGCAGAACCATGGGTGTATTTCCAGTATCAATGTCTTTAATCGCAAGGTGAGCCTTTGTAGGTGTAAATTTTTCCTCAAGATGAAAGGTACTTATCATTTTGTACTAAGCATCGCTATTTTTATTCAGCTATATATCTGGTATTTCGATTCTTGGATTACCAGCCGAAATGTACGTTTATGGTACTCAATATTCGATGGTTGTTGTATCTGAGGTCCTCGTTAGTGTTACCATGGCTTATGTTTACCTTCCGGTGTTCTATAAGTTACAGATTACTTCTTCGTATGAGGTACGATAGGTACTATCTGGCTTCCTCGTAGTTTTGATGCTGCTGGATTTTATTTTAATTTTAATGTTGTTTTCTCGCAGTATTTAAATAAACGGTTTAATTCATCTGTCAAGATACTGGGATCGTGTATTTTTGTACTTAAAATGGTAGGCCTGTTTATTTGATCAAATACGTACAAAAATCGAGATTCTCGAGCGTAAGATTTTTAACTCGAACGAAAATTACTCGCTTTCGTTGTAACTACAAAGGCTAGTTTTCTTCGTATTTATCGATATGTACTGGTCATCTCGAAGTACTTACTGCGTTCTGAGCACATCAATTTTTAAATTACAGTTGCTGTATGTTCCGATTGTCATTTACGTGCCAGCTTTGGCTTTGAATCAAGGTAATGTGCTGGTGGAATGTGGATCACTTCTGTATTTATTGATCCGATTTCGGCCTAATTGTATACCTACATATACCTTTCAGTGACTGGAGTCAGTTTGCATTTGGGCACGCCAGTGGTTTGCTTGATATGCATATTTTATACTACTTTGGTAAGAATAGAATTGATGTAATCTACTTAACTCGGTTTTGAAATATGTCACTCATTTTTAATGAACTAATGGAAAGGGAGGACTGAAAGCTGTGGTATGGACAGATACGTTTCAAATCATGATCATGATGTTAGGCATTGTCGCCGTCCTCTTCATAGGTTTATTTAATGTTGGTGGTTTTCATGTTGTACTTGAACGAGCAGCAGCTTCCGGCAGACTGGAGTTTCTCAAGTAAAGTTCCATCACTTTTACGCTAAAAAATTAAGTAACTCGATTGTGTTATCGACTTCAGTAATTCCAAATAGCATGGATGTGGATCCACGAACACGTCATACGATTTGGTCAGTGGTATTTGGAAATTATTTCTTTTGGCTGGCTTCATGTTCGGCTAACCAGTCTATGGTTCAGCGATGCCTGTCTTTGCCTAATATCAGAAAAGCAAATTTGTAAGTGGCCATAACTCCTTCAAGTTTTAAGCAAGTTCTATTTTTTCTTCATGTTAGAGTCTGTAGGTAAGGAGCGTAAATAATAATCCACAACGCTATGTTCTTGTTAGAGCTATAGGTATCTTGGCAGTTGGAATTATTGTAATTGTAGGTTTATGCTGTTTCACGGGTTTGATTATTTATTCGACTTATTACCAGTGTGATCCGATCAGTACAAAGGTACCTGTTTTGATTTGACGTTGAAGTAGGTAATTATTTTTACACCTTATTGAATAAGAATTTATTTTTTCTGTTTATGCAGAGAATTAGAAAACCAGATCAGATACTACCATTATTTGTCATGGAAATGGCAGAAAATATACCAGGGTTGCCGGGAATATTTCTTTCAGGAGTATTTAGCGCAGCTTTGAGGTAGGTTTTCATGTAAAAAAGAATTTCATTTTCAGCCTATTTAATTACAAGCTACATTTGGTCTTTTTTTTCAAATTTTCTTCAAATCTCAGCAATATTGGAAGTTGAATATCAATGAATAAAATCTGCGATTATTTTCTAAAAACAGTACTATGTCAACCGGTTTAAATTCAATGACAGGAGTCATTTACGAAGACATGATCAAGCCCTTCTGCAAAAAACCGATATCAGAATCAACGGCCAGCACCATCTTGAAAGTAGTGGTGGTGATTATTGGTGTAATTTGCGTAGCTATGGTGTTTGTTGTAGAAAAATTGGGCACTTTAATTCAGGTACGCATGGGTAAAGGCATGTTCAAAGGCATTAAGTAGATATATCGAATTAAATTGTGCTTATTTAGGTACTCATTTCTTTTACAGGCTGGTAAAAGTTTATCAGGAATCACAGCTGGACCTTTATTAGGAATGTTTAGTTTAGGAATGTTTTTCCCTTGGGCGAATGAAAGAGTGAGTCATTTTCGTTCTAACTTATAATTTAAGTTGATCAAAGAAACAAAACTTCCACAAAATGATTTTCTAGGGAGCTCTAGTAGGAGGTATCACGAGTTTAGCGTTTACTGCTTGGATATCGATCAACTCTCAAAAAGAAATAAATCTAGGTAACATTATTTTCCCCAAGAAACCCGTATCAACAGAGGCATGTCCAGACTTGATGCGAAACCACACGCTACTCGAAGTCGAAGGAAATGAGTAATACAATCAATACTATCTGCTCATCAATGTTCTTATGACTAGGTAAACGAGTCGTTTTACAGGATACCATCTGTACCACCATTTCCTCTTTTTGAAATATCTTACTTATGGTATACGTTTACGGGTACCGTTGTGGCTATCGTCATAGGTATCACTGTTAGTTATATTTCTGGATTTAATAATCCTAAAACTATGGATAAGAATTTGATCACACCAGTGGTACATAAATTCTTCTACAAAGAAAAACAACAGGTAATTTTCGAAAAGTCATTTTAATAATATTACGAATTACGAATGTGTAGGGCACATCTTAAACTCATTCATTTTCATCTTGACACAATTTGTATAGATATGTATACATATATACACAATTTTTTTTTTAGGAAAATAATGAAATGAAAACCAAGACGACATTATAATAAGTGGCATTCTCAAGTACAGCTTCGACACTCATCATTTCAAGTCATTTTTGTAATTCTCGAGTTTTTTAAAATTTTTACAATAAAAGCTATACATTTTGTTGAGAGCCGGGACTTACTTTAAGACTTATCAATTCAAATATAAAAAGACGAAGATGCTTTTCCAGAAATTGCTACAAACATAGCAAATTAATTTTTAGAAGATCCAACTACCACATTAGTTTCACTATTTTTAGTACTGCCGGTTGCGGATGCACTAGGAGACTCTTCATCATCAGATTTTTTATTAGACAAACTGCTAGAGCTAGTACTATTTCCGCTCGGAATTCCTGAAGGGCCAGGTGTTTCATCGTCGCTATCACAAGAACTGATTTCAGCATCTGAGTCAATCTCCAAATCCATATCAAAAAGCAATCCACCTTTTTTTTGTTTTTTACTAGAAGATGGTACGTCTTTAGATTTTCTTTTTACTCCGGTACTCTCGGCTACTTTCAACCCAAGTTCAACAGAATCACTGATGTTCTCCGTCAACATAGAGCGTTGTTGGTTGTACTCTTCGTCTTTAATTTCAACTTTCGGCTCCTGGAGCATGCGTTCGATTTTCTTACGCTTACGTTCTTTAGCTTCGCGTTCGCGTTCTTCTTTTAGAGCGAGCCAATTTTTTAATCTGCGTTCTTCGTTAATATCTCTTAACCTTCGACCACTTAAGTCTCGGCAAGCTTCTCGATTTGTTGTTTTCTCTATTTGAGCTCCTATAGCTCGTAACATCGATCCAAACCCACCCTTACCGCCGGGCAAGCGTGGAATGACGTGGATGACGTCTTCGGTACATGTTTGTGAATTGAATTTTTTACCATTGTGTAATAAATAGAAATCCGCTTCTGGCAAACCAGTCAGATGAGATGTGATTTGGATTAACTGATCCAATGAACAGACATTTACTTCGATTTGGGTGTAACCCCCATGTTTCAG
>JAAOIU010217253.1:0-11056 GCA_018107765.1 Hypogeococcus pungens | reverse complement strand
TCTTTAAACGTTCATTTCGCAAACGATAAAAATTCTCGTAACACTTCGTCAGTTTCTTGACCTTAATTTTTCTCGTTCAAAGTTGAACAAAACCGACGAGCTCCGACAAAGAATGAAATAAATTTCGGCAATAAAAAGCGATAGAAAATCATTCGATTGGATACAACGAGGTCGTCGACTTGCGAAAAATAATTTTCTAATGCTTTGGTATATTCGCACAAAGGACACGGTATGGATGAATTTTTCCAAACGCTATTATATTCACGTAACGTTGACCTCATTCGTAAATTTCTCGCCTCGGTAAGGGCGCGACACGACGAATGGGACGCAACGTAAGTATACGTACACGTCGTAGGAACGTATACGCGGTGAACGAGGAAATAAAAAATCTGAATAATATAAGCGTTTTGACCTCGCTATTCGCTCATCAATTGTTACGTCGTCGTAGAACGTACATACGATATATACCTTTACCTATGGTAGGTATATTTCGCATAATATTAATAGCCCTATTGTCTCTTGCTTTCTTTCAGATCATCGGTATACTGCTTTTATTGCTGAACATTACCGATAGTTCGGCTGAATCGCCCGCGACAAGCTATTTACCTCCGAATGGCGGTGAGCAATCGAGCAAATTCTCATCTGGCAATCCGACCGGTCAAAATTATAACGCTAATTCGGCACCGATTGAGACATCTGTGTCGATAACGACCAGCGAGCCTTTTTCGTACAATCCTTCCAGCTTCGGCGATTCCGGTTCGTTGAGAAACCCACCTTCGAACACGTACGGGCCGCCAAATAGTCAAAATTTTCCGAATAATGGAATCCAGTCGAATGTGAGGGGTAACGGCAACCCGAATATTAATCGAGCAAGTCCAATACGTAGCCAGCAATCGCCTAGTGGCAATGGCGGTTACACTTACCAACAACCCAATCCACCGTTTAAGGAACAGGGTCAATTCGGTCCTGTAGGTGTTGCAAATGCTGGTCAGGGTTACCAGGCACCGCAGCAGAGCATTTTCGGTGGTCAAAATTACCAATCAATAGGTCCGAGTAATTCTCCGCAGTCTAATACTTTTGAACAAGTTGGAGGTCAAAACGGTGGACAAGGTTACCAACCCGCAGGCGTGATTAATTCGCCACAGCCGATTTCATTCAGCCAGATAGGAACTCATAGTAGTAAACCAAGTTACCAATCAGCAGGTCTGGAGAATTCACTGCAAACAAACGCGCTTAATTTGGCAGGATCTCAGAACTTAGCACAAGGTTACCAGTCTGCAAGTCCAACTAATACGCCCATAGCCACACCCACCAATTATTTTAGCTCTCCTTCGCCTTCTCTATCGGCCACATACGGAGTGCCATCGAATACGAGTGGAGATTACTCAGGTGGTCGAGGCAACGCGCCTTTTCTTTCGACCAACTCACTAGATAGGAAACCTACTCCTTTGAATGGCAATCCACAGCCTGGTTCGTTTAGACCTTCTCCAAATAGTCAACTTTCTAATTCAGGAAACGTTCAAGGATTTCCGCAAAATTTACCAGGTTTGTCGACGAATTACGGACCTCCGAATCCTTCGGGTGGTTCATTTGGTAGTTTTCCAACATTCGGAGGTAGTTTTAATCCATTCGGTTCGAATAATTCACCACTGAATCAGAATAGAAATCCATTTTCGTCTTCGGGTCCCGTGAATACGCCAAGTGGCAGACCTTTGAACAATTTCGGAGCTCCTGTTGCTCCTCAGATGTTTTACGGTGCACCTACGCCGAATAATTTCGCCGACGGTGGGAATTTACCAACCGGAAGACCTTCTGCGGCTTTTGGAGGAGGTGTACCTCCTCAGACGTTATACAATCCTTCGGTACAAACTCCTGCAGGCGGATTTCCGCCTCAAAGTAATCGAAATAAGGGTACATTTGGGCCTCCTTCTCCTACGTACGGGCCTCCTTCTCCTACTCATAGCCCGCCTTCTCCCACTTATGGCCCCCCTACGAATACACGTCCGCTTGAAGGAAGCCCTCAATCGTTTCGACCCGAGGAATTCGAGCGATTGAGTCAGAATACGCGTCCTTTTGAGAACCCAAGTACCGGGTATCAGAATATCTCGAGTGCGAGACGTCCTGTTCCATCTCAATCGTACGGAGCGCCTTCGTCCAACACCCCAAGTGCTAGTTATAATCGAGGACAGACTCAGCAAGGTCCTTATCCATCGTCGAATGGCCCATCTCCTCCAAGTTCCCCTAGTTCAGGGTCGAATAAGTATAATTCGGTACAAAATCAAATTCGTCCGCCATCTTCATCATCATTTAACCCTCCAAATTCCGGATATTCGCAAAATTTACAAAATCAGCCATCGCAGCCTCCTTCGCCAATTTATGGCCCGCCTCAAAGTCAGAACAGTCCTTCACAAGCCTCATCGTTCAATACGTTGAACACTCCTACTGGTTCCGCCTTTGGTACTAGTGGTGCTTACGAAACTTCGAGGTCACCCAGCAATTCAGTGTCTTCTAGTTCAGGATTTGGCACCAGTGGCGGTTACGAAATTCCTAGATCACCTACCAATGCAATTCCTTCCAATTCCGCATTCGGCGCGAGTGCTGGTTACGAAGCACCGAGATCTCCTTCGAATGTACCCTCAGCTGGGTCGGAATTTATTACCAGTGGCTCGTACGAAGCTTCCAAATCACCAACCGGTGGAATAGGTAATTCCATATCACCCGTGTATGGCACTCCTTCGACGAATTCCTTCAATCAAGGCTTCACTTCACCTGGCGAACAAGAGTACGCTAGCAGTCCAGGTAGCTCCACAGGATTCGGTAACGTTTCACCAACTACCGAATCTGCCCAATCGATAAATTCCATTTCACTATCGCCGAGTTACGGTACTCCAACTCGAGACTACACAGACGCCGTACTTGGAGACTACAACGCGCCTACGGCAGCCGAGCAAGGCAACACTTACTTCAATAACGCGAATTCTTTCGAACAGTATTCCAACGCCGATGGTAACGTACAACCATCTCAAAATCCATCTACAAACCAAGAAATTCCGGCCCAGTCAGCGTACTCTGGTTTTTCACCGAATCCTTCGTCGTTCGGCGAACCGCCATCGAGACTGTACGACTCTTCTAGACCTTCGAACGAGCTGACTAACGACGTAACGTCACCGCAGTTCACGAATACCGGTTCGACCAACGTTGGAAGTCAGTCCGAGCCGAATTACAGCGCAAAACCAGCGTCATCGTATTTGCCACCGGTTCAATCGAGTAATACGGGCAGCTCGAACGATATAGTCGCATCGACCTCTTATACGTTACCGGGCGATCAACCGTCACCTCGACCAGGAGCAACGAATGCTGTCAAAAATACCAATCGAAACGTAGGATCTGATTTAATTACCGGAGCATCGACGTCGCCATTTTTGCCATTCAAAGATGATTCATCCAAATCGAACGTGGCACCTTCACGAGTAACGAACGAAAAATCACAAGAGGTTACCTCTAACAATCTGGGCACTACTGGTTACAATTCGGTAATCTGCAATGATTATGAAAACATATCAATATTAAAAATTTTCGTATTAAATTCTAATCAATATTTTTCGTTTATCGCAGGCTAAACCAGCCAAGTACCAATTTAACTACGACGTCAAAGGATCAGGTCCGGAGTTCAGCCATCAAGAATCAAGAAACGGTACCACAACGTCCGGCTCATACGGCGTAGTCCTTCCCGACGGTCGAAAACAAGTCGTAGACTACGAAGCTAACCAAGAAGGCTTTCATCCTAAAATACGTTACGAAGAAACGCCTAATAATTCAATACAACAGAACAACGATCAAAATCAAAATTACATCTACTCACCCAATACTCCTACGGCTCAAAATTTCAGCCAATCGTTCTCTTCGAACATCGACTCCGAGTTACAGCCACCCTATCCGAGTAGACCTGATTATAGTTTGGGTACTACTGTAGATCAAGGATCGTATACTTCGCCTTATTCGCAATCTGGGTATTCGAACAACGATCAAGGATCAGAATTAAATTTCAATACTTACAGTAATCAAGGTACCAGTCCGGGGAATCCAGATGAGTCGTACAGCTCTGGCTATCCGGCCAAGTCAGCACCTGAACAAATACCATTTTATACATGAGAATAGTTATATCAACTTTAAATTATTATCGATGTTAAAATTACCTATTATTTATACGTTATGGTGGATTTTTACTTTACTTAATTACTTATTGGAGGATAAAATTGAAGAAAAAAAATGTTTATGACGCTAACGTGTGTATTTTTTCCATTCAGTTTTTTTTTGATCGTGTTCATTAGAAAACTTACTTGTAATTTTCAGTTATGCATTTTCGAAACTGTACATAAAATGTAGATATAACTTTATTTATAAATTCGAGTATTATTGTCTATTGTTTCAGCAATATGAGTATCTGATCAAAGGTCAGATTCATTAGGAAATACCTATTATTATGTACGTTTTATAAATCAATTGTGCATGTTCCATCTAGAAAAATATACTCATTACAACGTTCTAACACGTTAGCGTCTACTTCACTTATTGAATTCAATTTGGCATAACACTTGCACCAATCATCTCTGAAACACAGTTTGGGAGTGGTAAAAGTAAAATTGATCGTCTTCGAACAAAAACGAAGATTAATTTTGGTTATCAACAACGTTAAAGGTAGCACGAATGTCTAGGTCACTAATTTGTTCTTTATTTATCCGCGACTCGAAGTAGTTTCAACATTAGACCCACAGATAGACGTGACGTTCCGCTGTCGCACTTACTTTCACTTCTCCCACAAATGGTAGCAACACTAGAGCTACATTCGCCAGTGAAATAAATTGCCGTCTAAAGAATCGAAGGAGCGTTGTACATTATTCACTCGACAAGGGTCAAAACTGGCACTTCGATTTCTGTATCAATTACACGATCGTAACGTGAAACAATCTCAACTTACCTTAGATAAAAATCGAAGTAGAATAATTTTAGAGCACGTCATTTTCAAGTTCATCTTCGTTATCACCACCTACTCCAATCGATCACTCATATAGCAATCACCTTCGAACCACATCCAACCACTTCAGCAACAAAAATGTAAACAAGTAATGTACTTAGACGGAAATGAATTTAATTTCAAAAAAAGAAAATTCGAATGTAGTAATAAATTGGTCATATCTCGAAATCATATTTATTTATTCATCGTACATCCAACACCGCAGATACTATCCACTGTATGCCTAAGTACGATTTTCAAAGAGCCAAGTTACATGTACGAGTCATATGGGTATTGTGTACTAGCGTGAGAATCGAAGAAGCTCTTTCGTCATAATGAAGCAGATACACTTGAGCGATATTTGTCTAAGCGACGATACGCGTGAACGTTCGTGATCGGTTTCATTCATTTTTCTAGACACTTTCCTTTTGAAGCGACTAGTGTTCCATGTTGGTTATGTAGATACGCAAGATTCAAGGTGAACTATCTCTCATCTTTTATACGCGAGGTATTTTATGACTGATCCATTCGCGTATCCGAATTCATTGAAATAATTCACAAATGTGTTACAGTTCTTGACTTTTATGAAAAGCTACCTTGTGCGATGGCATCAGATGTAAATTAAGTTTACAATCGTTCGAAGCTGTCTGTTGTAAAAAATTAAGCAATGGTAGCTTTATTTTGCTGAGACACCAACTTATCCGTCGGTATATTCGTAATAATAAGTTCTTCACTCTACCACGCAAACGTATGAATACATCAAGGCGCAGCTATTATAAATTCTTCACCAGCATCACCAACTCGTAATCGTAAGTTCACCTCGTCTGAAGATCACCGCATAAAAGTTCAACTTACCATTATTATTTACCCGATTAATGATCGTAGTGTAATTCGATACTGAAATAAAGTCTTCTCAACAATTCTAGACATATTCTTCATCACGCCATGTAAAACTGACCCTAAAACCTACTTAAAGCAGAAAAAAAAATCACAGAAACATCAACTTACACGAAATCTATTCGTCGGCGTAAAATAGGTACGTTATCAATTTTACAAATATAGAGAAACACATACGTAAGATGGAAACGAGTTTACGCATCATCAAAATCTATAAAACTATAGTGATAGATTGATTAGTTACCGCATACGCTTGTTAATATAGTAATCTGTTCCCTCGTAGCAGGCTATTATTATCGTCCGAGTCCATATCTCCAGGCGGCCGAAACTGCATCATAATTAATAGATATGTGGATATTGTACCCATCATCTGCGTCATGAAAATTACACACAGACGTGATTAATACATCGAATTTTATTACTGTACGCGTTAAAATTTTTGCCCATCTTCTAATGATAAAACGTCGCATATTCTGCAACTTGCATCGTCGCTCGATCAGGCGCAATGCAAACGTTATGAAACTTTTGACACCGTGAAGGAGTAGACATTACAGACCACACAAATTTTCCATTTCCTAGTGAACTGGTCGTGCAGCTGATGAAGAAGGTAACTTGATACGTATTTGTATACGCGATCATAGTTCGTGATGTACGATGGAAGCTGGATGCGCCGGCGTTAATCAATTTTTAATAGTTTGTTTGATTGGTGGATTTGACGACCGACGTGAGTCCTTGCCTTACTTTCAAATGCTCGTCTTGTTGAGCGTGAGTGATGCCTGATGCGTAATTATAATACGAATATGAAAGGGTTACGATTAAGATTAGTATACTTACAGCTACCAGTGTTTCGTAGTTCAATGTTAAGAATCCGCTAACGATGAATGTTAATTTCTTGTCTACCATTTCCATTAGAAATAAACGTAACTGTAACAAAATGCGAATGTAATTTTAATAATAATTACAACGTTTCAGTGCCTTAGATAAATGTTGAACAATTGATTGCCAAAGCCAAAGATACGGATGATTGAAAGATTACCTCGTATCATTTGTACTACTTAGTACATGAGAAATAGAATTATCAGCGCGCTACTTTAGTCGGATGAACTTCACTGACGCTTCATTAAGAAATGCAAAAAAGTAAGGAATATTACTACAAAACGTTGGAACTTTCAATTTTATTACAATTTAATACAAGTATCAAATTTTGTATTCGATTTTTGATAATTTTTTTTTGACTCATTTTGCTGTGTTTTGGGCTCGAGGAGAGGGAGAAAAGAGAAAATTTTGTAAACAGTGAACAGCAGCGGCTCCTATCGGCTGTTACTGCATCACGTGACCACCGTTTTGAATCCGCCAAAACATACAATTGTCTTTGTCTCTCTCATTAAGTTATTTAGTTCGTGTCGCAATTTCGTAAAATGTCATTGTTTTTCGTAAGAAATTAATCGGTCTTGGGATTAATTTTCATTCAGTTGTTATGTTTGAACATTTTAGAGCTTAAGATTTCAGAAAAATGTTTCTTCGTCTATGTTTTCTGTCAATCTCATTCGATCGGATCGATCCTAACAGAACGGTAACTTTGCCTCTTCTTCGGAACACTCTATTCAGCATACCGGTAACTGCTGGTGAGGTAAATGAAAACATGATGAAATAATTATTCATTTTCATACGTACGCTTGCGAGAGTTAATTCATAGTTTACGAGCTTTACATCAACGCCCAAAGTGTTCGAAGAGGTACGTTGTTCTCGAAAGTGAACCGTTGCTAATGATCGGGACGGACGCATCAGATTCTATTATCAAACTCACGCTATAAATTCGCCGGGTTAATGTTTAGTTAATGAGAATTGGCGAAAAAAAAATTGAGTTTTCGAGTCAAAAAAGAGTAGCTAGCTCTAGTGACTGGTATCATTAGTGTTCGTTCCATTGTAGGTAATATGATGAAGGAATACGTTGGTGTATGGAGTACGTTTACATTAAAAGTGGTGTTTTACCTTAAGAGATTTTAATTCGGTGTTATGTAAGGTCATTTCATGTGGTACCTACAGGACGGTAACTGTAAGAGGTATGAGTTTACATTGAAATTTGTTTTTTGTAATTTTGAATTTTTGATGTACGAGTATCAGCTGTAGAAGTCCTTTAGGAGGTTGCAGAAAAGCTGAACACCAAGCAACTAAGTGCCTATTATTTTTATTGTATGTACAGAAATTATTCATTAATTTTCATCATATTTAGACTAATCAGTTTTTGTATTTTTATTTTTCTGTTTCAGTTTTGTTCTGTTTTTGTAGGTATTAGTCGATGTCTACATATAAGTACCAAACACTCGGGTCAACGTGCCATTTTGACACTAAACTCGCGACAGTTCTAGATTAAAATTGGTATTTTTTCAAGTTTCAAACTAATATTATTATTTTTTCTACCTACATATAAATATTATGTCGCCATTTAATCGTCATCGAAGACAACGAACCACCAATCGATTTTCGAACACGTAAAATACGATCATTTCCAAATTAATAAAAACGAAATACCATTTAGTAATTCCATCCCACAACACTCGTACCAGTAATTGAAATCCATATGGTCACGTTATTAATAACCTGTATACGAAGAAACCTTTCCATTACTGAAATTTATAGCAAGCCCGAAACCAATTACAAATCAGCACGCCGATTAAACCGAATAATCCGTCCACATCAATCTTTTTTTGCGAACTTGACACGAGATTATTTATAAAAATTGATTATTTTTACGTAAAAATAGAGTTAAAAGATATATAGTTGAACCTTATAATTACAAGATAGAAGTACTCGGTCATGTACAATAATTAACAGAACCGTTTATTCGGTAATTCAGGTCAAACGGATTCACGTTTTTTTTCCCTTTTCATTCACCATTTTGATCGGGATTTTAGTATAATTTGTTGCAGGTTTGTGGATTTGTGTGAGTATGGCTTCCATCCCTTAGTCTTTGGTATAGTTTTGGAAAAACTTATCACTGTGTCGGAGATGATTTTGTGGTGGTTTGGGTGAACGAATTGGACACAGCTGATTATTAAATTCGGCCCAGTGGTACATTTTACAATAAATATTACGTAATTCGTGGTACAGATATCGTGCGAATATGGTACTCGAATCATGTACATGATAGATACTTGATCCTTAAAAATATTTTATTCAGATTGTTTGCCAGATAGATGACGAAAACATGAAGTAAACTAACCTTTTCTTTGGTCGAGGTATCGAGTAACGTTTCAATCATCAACCTTTGCAAGCAGTCTGCCATCTGTCGAGCCTACAAAAAAAAAAAAAATTGGAAGATTTGACAAGTGTATAAATCGAAGTTGAAATGGGCATATTTTGCGATCTAACGTATCTATTATTCGAACCTGTTTAGTGGTAGCGACGGCGGCACTAATTACGACCACCGTTTGTACGATGCGATACAATGGCTCGATTATGCAAAAAACTATCGAAGCAAATGTCACCGGTCTGGAGACAAACTCGTTGAATACGGTCAGAAGCATATAAATGACGGTGAACATATCGTTAATGGACGTTAAAAATATCTGTATCTGGTACGAATTTCGTATCGAATCGCAGTACTGGACTATTTGAAGATACACGTTGTTTACGTCGTCTACATCTCGTACGTTAAATCTTTTTTTATTTGTTTCAACCTGTAGAATACGAGTGGCGGAATAATAGGACGGAATCGTGCGTAAAATAGAATTCTCATACACGTAACGCTGAACTACAGGTACCAATCGCACCTACCGAACATTCGACGTGATGGTTAAGCGTTTGGAATTTCCTTCTGCCGTGGCGTACGTTATTAATGAACGTCAGCATTACGAATCCGTTTGTGGCCACAGAATACGTCCGAACGAGTACGTTTTTCAATATCAATCCCATCGAGAAGCCGCCAGTCAAGTGAATATTGCGTATATACTTGCTATAGGCGTAGAAACCGATCGCGATCGCGCCCACGATCAACTGTATGGTAGACGACGCGGTCGAATCTGCTGCTTCTCGTATACCCATCGATTTCATCGCACCGTCGGTGGTTTTTCTCAGTTTACTCAAAGCTACCTGGATCGAGCTGTAGTACCAGAGGTAAAGCGCGTAAGATAGGAAACTGACGACGGCTGTTAGTACGCGTTGGATACTGTTGAATAATTCTCTGTTCATTTCCTCCTGCAGCGAACAGACTGTATCGTAGGATAGATCGGCTAAGATGATAGCGTGAAAAACGAGCCAACCTAAGCGGACGAATCGACGAACGATGTCGTTGAGGCGGGTATTGAGCATTGTACGACGGCGACGACGTAACGCGAACGAAAGAATGCCCCGAATGGTGGGTTTGCGTCGCCGATGAAACGGGTAATTTCGCTGAGAGCATTTTCGAGTGTGCACGTTCGAGTGGTTTGAGACCCTCGTGCAAGTCGAGGGCCGTATTATCCGAACGTAAGTGTTCGACTAATCGATCGTCTTCAGAATTAGAGCGTCGGTGACTCGAATTATGCGAAAATGGAAAAATGACGTGAATTACGATCGAATCTGCGAGTACGAGTGGGAAAAATTTCGATCTGATGGATCGAACGACCGGCTGCGGACGGACTTGTTAATCTTACGATACGAGTATCGAGACTATATAAACTAGGCAGATCCTTAAAAGGTGATCTACTTTGAAGATGAAAACATTTTGAAGAAATTCGCATTGGTCAAGACTGCTGTAAAAATTATGAAACGAATGATACTACGAGCACATCAAATAAACCTGAGGCTACGACTGATATCATGATATTCCCTTTGAATACGCTTCAATGCCCCCTCAACATAGTACTGTTCAAATAAAAAGGTAATAATTGATCTAGTAAGTATTCGCAGAGAAGTTAGACGAGTCGAGGTCCTTGCCAACATGAAGGTGTTATGTAGGCGCATGCAGCAATCTACTTTGTAGAGTTCATTTTTTTTTTCAAATCACGATATGAAATTCATACGTAGGTACTTTCCTACTATATCTATGCTAAATCGTGTCTCAACTTAATCGCGCATATAAGTTGCAAATTAGTTATACTTTTTTAATTACCACCGTATATACAGCACCGCCCTGGTAACTTCTGGTCACGTGTTCGTGTGCAT
>JAAOIU010217200.1:0-10619 GCA_018107765.1 Hypogeococcus pungens | reverse complement strand
ATTTATACGTGTAATACTGATGGTTGGAATTTGAAAAAAGAGCATAATTTTTGAACTACTTTTTTTGCTTCTCACAATGGAAATAATACACGATACAGGGATGGCTTTTTTGCCCTTACATCGAAATTAAAACGTTGCTAGACGAAAATCTTTTCATGAAGTACGTGATACGCTTCGAGGCAGATTAAAAAAATGTTCCCATTTTTTTTTTTTTTTTAATACGTCAGAAGCGCCGAGCACCGAAAGAAGAGCTGAAAACAAGAGCAGAATACAACGCTGATGGAGTCGAAGAGCGCGTGGTCGTTGAACAATTCATGAAAAGCTGTCTTTTTCAACTTTTCTGCAATCATGTGCTTTTGTGTATTACAGAACAGCTGGACGAATTAATTTTGTTTTAATTTTACGCATCGTTAAGCTCACAGAACCTCGTATTGTGTTCGAGGTGTAAATGTATTTAGATGAGCGTACAATTTTTGCGAGTACCGCGAACCAAGGATCGCAATTTCGTAACGTTTTACACACCCTGTAAATTATTTGCTTATTCTAGAGGTGGTCTAGGTGCTAAAACATTTGGAAACAGTAAAATTTTGTATCCTCCATGATCATTCTTCATCCTGTGTTTGTTTGATTACTGGACGGAGAACTGATTCTGGCTGATACAAATATGTTCCACTGAAATGACGAAGATTATTTCTACCGTAAAAAAATTCCTTAATTAAGATTTCTTAAGTGATTAATATTTTAATGAATTACCTGTCCATTTTTCGAATAAGATGATTTCAATTCGAGCCACAATAAAATTTCTTTTAGATTTTGTTAGTTGTGTTTTGTGTTTTCATTGCTCACTTTATTTTAATATTTTTAGAGCATACGGTGTCTAATGGTTATAGAAACCATGGAAGAGGTCATTACTGAAAGCGAATAAGCACAATCTAAGGTGGAGATGGCTGGTAAAGTTTTTATTGCATAAAAACTGTCGAGGGTGATAATTAAACGTTTTCCACTTTGAAATGAAAGAAAAAATGAACCTTTATATCTTCTCATGTCAGATGTTTTGTGATTTTTCTGGAATCTGTAGAATTAATTTTTTCCAGCGAAGTAAACATTTCTCGTTTACCTGTGGAGAGTGGATTTGATTCAACATAGATTCATTTTTTCCACTTGAAAGTGGAGAATGTATGGCATTCATTTGGATTTTTGATCCACTATTTTTTTTTCTCGGGGAACTTGAACTAAAAAAGAAAAAACTGGACTGGAACTAAATGATGAGAATTGGAAACTGAAAACTGGACCTAGAAGTAAATTCATTTTCAGTTTCAGGTCCGTAGGGGCTCATTTTTCTTTCTTTTTTAGGCTTATTTCGGCATTAAATCACTTCGAGTACGATATAACAGTTGAATTTCTGTTTCAATATCTTTCCGGCTTCTCGCTCTTACCTTCCAACCAACAACGCACTCCGAGATACGGAAGAGAGGAAGAACTTGTAAAACCTTGAAAACGAAGGATAATATTCAATTTACTAAGCAAAGAGAGAAAAATAACGTGTTCAAAATTTTGCCCGCCTCCTCCACTTCTCTCCCACTCTCGAATCGTCACCACTTAATGGATTTCGAAGGGAAAAGGGGAAGAAATCGAAAAAAAAACACTTGACAACAGGAAGACTATTTTAAATCTACTCAGTAAGAGGGGAAAAATCAGGTATTCAAAATTTTCCCATCTTCCTCTATTTCCTCACTCATCCCCAAAGAAAAACACAAAACTGAAAACTGAACTGAAACTGAAAAATTCTGACAACTAAAAGTGGAACTAAATTTTTAAGAACTGAAAACTGGAAATGAAACTAATATTTTAATTCAACTGTCCTGTTCAAAACCCTTCAATAGGCTTCAGCATTAGCTGGCAGAAATTCTTCTTCTTCTTCTTCTTCTTCTTATTATTATTATTGAAAAATTGATTCAAATTAAAACAAGGTATTTTCTACGGTAAAACAAGATGCATACCCAAATTTATTCAAAAATTAAAAAATATTTCTACGGATTCTTATTTCGATGAATAATCACAAATACCAAAAGTCCAAAGAATTTATTCACGAAAACAAATTTTTAAAACAATAGGGGAAAAAAGGAGGATAAAACCGAGAAACAACGAAAATCAAAAATTTTCAAACGGGTAAAAATACTCGGAAAAAAATGGTAAAACAAAAAGAGGGGAAAAATAAAAAAATCATAATACAAATCAAACACCAAAAGATATTTTTAAAAATTAAAATCAAAACATTGCTTTGCTTTTTTTGACGCCGAAAACCTCACCTTCTCGATCGAGAATCGATACATTTCGACCAGGGAGTAAAAAAGGAAGATACTGAAATATTTTTTAACTCTACGTACGATACAAAAACTTTTGTGCTCATTGTATTTCCGCTTCCTCTCGTAATTAACTTAAGACTAGCTTATATAAATACTCGAAATATCGAAGTATTTGAAATAATAAAATGAAATGACTAGAATAGTTTGTACTTCGTACTCCAATGAAAAAGGAAAAAATTTTCTCAGTCATCTTAATGGAAGGAATGGAGAAAATACGTGTAACAATTAATATAAATAATTATGTTTACGTTTTTAAATAAATACGGGGGAATAAGTGGAAGCTAATATTGTGGTAACCTATAAAAAATAGCAACTCAGCTTCCGTCACCGGTTTCAATGACGCAGCTTTTGCCGTGCCGAAGGTATTCTCATCTGGATTCGGTTTCATTTTCACGATTAATTGGCGAAAAACAAACGATGGTAGTCATTTGCTCCGAATGTAGCATTACACTTGGGGCATTTTCGTTGTCTGGTCTCGTATCGAGTTCGAAGGCACTCCCAGCAAAATACGTGGAAACACTTAGTCAACACGGCGTCTTTTCTGCGTACCTTACACGACTGGCAAGTCAGCATTTCTTTGTATTCACGAACCTGTTCGACTAGCACGATATCAGGTGTTTCTGGAGCTTCGTTCTTTCTCATTCGTTCTACTTTGCGTCGTATCGAACTCAACTCTTCCTAGAAATAGCATCAAGATTGGGAGCGTGAGTGATGAGGAAAATAGACACAAGTAGGGATGAAGTGCGTGATGCTTACTTGGAGACGATTGTGCTTGAAAGTTTCCGCTTCGCAGGCGCTCGATTTTTCTGAGATTTGTTGCCGCGATTCTTTAATCTCGTTAAGGTATTTTTCTAGTGAAAATTGGTATTATGAGGATAGGTTTGGCGTCTTCGGTGTAAATTTGTAGAAAATAAATTTACCTAGGGCGAGTTTCATTTCGGAAGAACGTTGTGCGTACTCGAAGGCTTTTTTTCTATGCAAGTCTAAAGCCTGCTGCCTCAGGTTGATCTCTTTTTCGACATTGTTAATGGCTGTTTGATAAACCAATTCCTTCTCTTCCAATTCTTTCATTACGGTTGTCACGGAGTCCAACTGTTTCGACGTAGCGCTTATCTACGAATAAAAAAATGACAATTTACAATGTTGCCAATTACCATATTTTATTGCAAACATTCGGCAACGTCAATCATTTATGTCAGCATATTTCGGAAATTCAATCTATTTTAATCATAACTTACAGTGTTTCGGTTGACTCTGAATTTTATTAATCAAATTATGCAGAAAGACTTACCAGTGCTTGTAGATTTTCTTTTTCATCGCAAGTGATATCGTACAACAGCGTCGATTTCATACTTTCGGAGATCAGTTTACTATTAGCGTTACCTTTTTCACGGAGCTGTTGTATGAGCCGTGAATTTTGCTCTTGCATGTCTTCGAACGCTTGATTAGTAACCTCCATTTCGCTAAGTAATGCTTCTTCTTCCTACAAAACGTCATCGACGTGATTAATTTCACGCTGCAGTGGGTAAGTTTAATTATGAAATTTACTTTCGATCGTAAAATACCTGTTTGTGAATGTTGATTTGTCTCAAGAGCGAAAAATTCTGTTCCTCGAGGTGTTTGATTTTACGAAGTGCATCTTCGTCCGCTAGTTTCTTCCTGTTTTCACGTTTGATTTCCTATAATAAAATCATCAAGGTTCCGTTAGTAGGTATCAACGAACGAGGCTTTTTTGTAACAAAATTAAGAGTTATTGTGACAATAAAAATACCAAGATTCGTTTCATTTGATTTTTCGCTTCCTCGATATCAGATTTTAATTTCTTTTCTGCTATCGCTAATTGATGCTTTTCACGTTTATCCCGATTTACACTTTTATACATGTCGAGTAGAAGTTTCAACTCTTTTTGTTCGATTTCCGCTTTTCTGTGGGGTAAGATATTAATGTAGAGACCTGTTTGAATTTGTAGCGCTGCAACGAATTTTAAAAGTTACTTCAGTTGGGATTTTAAATCTTGAACGTATTCGTCCTCGTATATTTTCTCGTCTTCTAATTCTTCAACTTCTAATAATTCTTGTAGTTCTTTGTTAGACCTGCTTAACGCTTCTCTGCATTCCTGTAACGTGTCACGTTGTCGTTTTTTCGTCTTCGAGCATGTTTTAGAAGGTCCAGGTACGGGAGGGGGCGATTCGGGTGAACTGATTTCAGGTTCTTGTTTGATGGCTATCGCCACGATAGGCCTGTCGTATAAGCTTAGCGAGGAATCCTGTGAAAAAATTACGAATTCGTTAGAACGAGTTCAAAGACCTAGTCAACTCAGAGGTAGGCTTTTTTACCAATAAATCATCGAATCCGGAGTCTAACTTTTCGTTTTTCACTTCAACTACAGCGTCGTCTTTAACGGGAACGTCGATGAAATCATCATTCACATCGAAACCGAAATCTGCGTCGTCGAAATCCGAACTATTACTACCTTCGTTCTCCAGCTTGAATTTTGAATCTACGTAGCTTTGCTTGCTCAGCTGAAAATTGACGAATAATTCAGAAAAAATGAATTTGAAATATCAACAGCCGCTAGGCTGATTGGTTTACTTACCAGATTCAATTCCGTGCTAAGTTCTTTATACCTTCGTTTGTAACGTTGAGCTTCGTGCTTCAAATGTTTAGTATGCTTTTGCAATCGAATCAGTAAATGTCTCATTTCTTTATTCAAAGGTCCAGTTTGCTCGTTGATGGTGGTATGAAATTCGAAGTCGTTTTTCAGTCGTTCGTACTGCTCACGTAGAGCGGA
The DNA here is from genome assembly GCA_018107765.1 of Hypogeococcus pungens. NCBI lineage: Eukaryota > Metazoa > Arthropoda > Insecta > Hemiptera > Pseudococcidae > Hypogeococcus > Hypogeococcus pungens. Next base: position 5,462 of record JAAOIU010217200.1, on the reverse strand, counting down.
GTTTTTCTGCTGCACTTGAAGAAGATCGGTTTGCAGTTTTCTTAGCGTCATTAAATCTTCTGTCTGGAATTCAATTTAGAAATTAAAATCATTTTTCCTTTTTTTTTTTAATTCTTGAACTCCGTTATTACCTCAGTCATTTCCATTTTATTAACAAAAGTAGCATTCAGAGTTTGAATATGTGAATGATACTCTTCGATCTGATCCTTAATTAGAATAGTTTCATTATGTAGAACAGAGAATTGCGATTGCAAACACTTGTATTCGGTACTTTCCTCGATGACTTCATCCGGTATATCGTTCAACTGTAGAATAATTCTGGAAGTGAGTACTTCAGAATTGAAAAAACATATTTTAGCGAAGGAATACCTTTTTTTCTAATTCTTCAATGGCATTCATACTATTTTGATATTTCACTCGTAACATTTCCAATTCTTCAGCTCTACTATCAGCGATTTCTTTTTGCAGCTGTAATTCTTCTTCAAATTCTTCGTTCTATAAAGAAAATTCAAAAATGACAAATTGAAAAAAAAAATTCCTTATTCATTCATTTATTCTTTTTCCAGCGAAAACAATCGTACTAGTACTCACCTTTTTACCTCCAGCAACAGAAGGATCACTTTTCGTTCGATTTCTTTTTCGAACCTTCAATTTCTCGAGTGTTTCTGCTGCCTCACTCAAGTGGCGTTCGATTTTAAATTTTTTACATTTTAATTTCTCGTTTTCATACTCTTTGTCGTCGACACGCGATTTCAATTCTTCGTATTCTTTCTTTCGGATGTTCAAGTCGTCGTCGATTTTTCGTTCCTAAAAAATAATTAAGGTTTTGTAGTCATTCATTTATTTTTTATTTTTTTAAATTAATACCTACGTTTGCTAAAATTTTCTGTTGGTGATTTTGAAAAGCGCTGATGATATTTTGTAATCTAACGTTATCGTGAGTTACTTCCACGCAAATGTTTTTCAATTCTTTATCGCAAATAGCCTCCGAGTCATCTCGAAACACTTGATCGTTGTCTCTGTTAGCTTTTTGTTTTTCGACATAAGCTCTGATACTATCATCGTCGCCGAAAAACACCTGTTCAGATGGCGGCTTCAACTGAGCGACCACTTTATCCGTAATTTCCGTCAGGACAGCTTTGACTTCTCGATGAATTTCGGATAAATTTTGATTTTGATTCTCGTCTTCGATATCAGTTTTAGATTTACCATTGCATACGATATCGAGATCGTGATGATGAGTTGAATTATCACTACGATTTGAAGCTCTTTCTTTGTATGATTCATGATTACGATAGGAATCACAGGTAACTTTATTGGAGCTAGTTGAATGCCTATTAGAAAATATTTTGGTAAATGAGGTAGTTTCTTTTTTACTCTGGGTAACTATATCCGAATCAATGCGATCGACTTGTTTCGTTTCTTTGGATGATTCGTTTTGCTGGTCTAGTTTTATTCGTTTTCGATCGTGTTTTTCCAAAGTTGCGTTGTGATTATTTACTTTAGGTAGTCTTTTATCGTGATTATCGGAATTGAGCTTGTGTTTGATTTTAGAATCGGTGTAGTCGATATCGTTAGCTGAGTCGGTATCTGCAACAGTGAAGCTTATCGTTAGCGTAAATTGACGCTATAAGAATTGAACCCGTTGTTTATGATCTGAAAAAGTATACCTTCTGCGGCTTGTAATTTCAGCGATGAAAGTATTTTGTAATTTTTTGACAACATATGATCATAGGCTCGAATAATCTTGGCCATAGCCGAAGTAGATATCTGCACACTGTTCATTAGCTTCTCGTCAATTTGAGTTTCATCCCAACTGGTCAACTCGTTGACAAAATTTAAAGCAGTTTCACTGGAAACTGAAATGATTTTTCGGGTTGATATAAAATACTTAATCTGATTTATAAACGAATTGCTTACTTTGATCGGTGTCGTATTCGTCATCTATATCTAACAATATAGCTCCAACGTCATCGTTCAATTGATTCCAGTAAGTATTCACAATATTCAGAACAGTTTCATCCTGATTTTGTCTTTTTTCTAGTTGCTGTATACGTTGTTGTAGTTCATTCTCCACCCGTTGATATTCTTCCAATTTCTATAGTCGCACCAAATAATAAAATACAGTAACATACGTAGTGGAGTGAGGATGATAAAATTTGACTAAAATGGAATACGAACCATCTCCAGTTTCTTATTTTGAAACTGTAACACTTTGGAATCCATTTCATCCAGCGTTGATATTGGACCTATACGTATAGGCTCGAAAATCACTTTCTTATACACTTCGCCGTTTTCTTTACATTGGAAGTCCATTTTATCCACGTTTGAGATCTTATTAAACGTAGAATTCTCCATTCTCACCTTCCTTTTTGGGCAGATTTATCACAGATCGATGTAATGACTAGGAATTAGAAAAGAAAAACAAACTTATCACGTTAGCCTGGCCGCTGATTAAACACGCTGGAATAAACAATTGAAGTATTATCGATTACCTCATGGTTTACTTTTGTGCTGATTTCTATTGCGAATGTTGTTATACTAACTATACATTATTTCATACTGAATTTAAACTAATAGGAATTCGAATATTTGTTTAACGAATAAAACGTATAATTATTAAGCGAAATTCTGCACTTATATCCACCATGTTTGAGATAAGAGAGACCACCGAACTTGGAGCATTTTTATTCGCGAAAAGATTAACTTGCGCACTTATCATTTTAGAAATCGAACAGGGTCGCTAACAAAGGGGGTGAGAAATTACCACCGTTACGTAATATACGAAATTTTCAAATCCGGTGTTCGAAAGTTTAAACTTTGAAGAGTTAGATGAGTTTTTCATTCACTTTGAACGGTGTTCGTTACTGAATTTTATTATCATGTAAACAAATGAAACACATTTAGAGATAACGAAGGGTCGACGAACCTCCTACTGGCGTGTTCGCACTGACTGCTAGTTTCCTGTACTGTAGGTACATTAAAAGCAATTTCAAATTTTAATTTGAATCTTGAAATTGAAAATGATTAGAAATGAAGTATTACGATTTTCCCAACTTATTTTGATGCGCAACACGTATGGTGGTCTAAAAAATACAAGTTGGAAATATCTTTCTCATAGTATTTTCGTTCAGGATATTCCATTTCCTTACCCAATGATCTAACAATAAGATTCTTCAATAAATGTTGTAGGAAATTGTGTGCAGAACAAAAACAAGCACTGAGCAACTTCTTTTGTAAAATTGAATTCTTAGGAAATGTTGGAGGGAGAACATTTTTAAGAGGGCGTTCAGTCTTCTTAAAAAAAATTAACAAGGAGCCTGTAGGCTGGTAAGTAGAGATTAATCAGAGGATTACCATTGAAACCTTTTTGCATTAAAATTTTTTGCTATTAATTTTTTTTTTCTCAATTGCGTCTACTATTTAAGTACCTACCTAACACTTACCGATGAAAGATCGGACTTCATTTGAAATGATTATGTTCTTTCACTCATCTACCTTTTTGAAATGGAAAAATATTTTATAGAATTTTATCCTGTGCAAAATTATATTTCTAAACAGATTTTATTGACACTTCAGTTTGCCTTTTTTGCAAAGTTATGAGGTGTCGTGGTTGAGAAAACACGATCAGTCGTCTTTATAATACAATCCGAGAATAACAACTTTGAAAGTACTCATGTTGTGTTTGCTTAAAGTTGTTTCGAACGAGCAATTTCATTTTCCCTCGACGATGAAGTACATGACGTAATTACATTCGTGAAATATATGGGTCAAATCTTCTAAAAGTACAAATGCCACATTTCGCACCGTAATTCATTCAAAAACGTATTTATAACGTATACGAAGATATTAAAATTTCCAAGTAGGAATACTTCGTTTCTAAACCATAAATTATAATAATATCTCCAGCGAGAAAAATTTTAAATAAAACGCAACGAACGAGCATGGTTGAAACTTTGACCTTTCCACGTACTCGTTTTTATCGACTTAATTTTCGCGACAGAATCCAGACCAAAATTCCAAGTTGGTACAACTTGTAAATTCCGACGTTAGCTTTCAACAAGTTATTTTGCCCCGTTACAAAATTGAATATGCAGCCACCACGTCATCGGTATCGAATTGCCAACATTACATCGCTCGAAGGCATTTCATTAGCATTTCATTTTTTAGCTTCGCTAGTAAATTGAATTCTTCGAAGTGAATATTTTGAAATCGACGATGAGTAAACCTTACAGCACATATAATTGCACATGGATATATACGTGCACTTTATCATTGACCTTGAAACTGTTATATCGAATGAAAATAGCAATTTACATATACAGAAGTCGATTCGAACTATTGGTACCAGCATAAAAAGTCTTTGTATAACCCTTTTATCTTGTTCGTATTCGTAACGTGGCTTGTTCCCATTTTTTTTACGATACCTCCGGCCGTACTTTTGTTTACCTGATTAAACATTAACCATTTTCTAAAAATAACGCATAACACGTACATTGCGCTTGGAAATGGTAACACTGGGTGCGGGTGTTTTCACCTAACTTTAGAAAGAGGTACACATAGACCGTTATCTGAGCTGAAGGGTTTATTGGCCCCTTCGCTCCGAAAACTATAAGTTAACAAAAGCTGCGTAGTGAGTAACGTTTATTCCTCAGAATTGCTTTTCAATTTATCAATCTAGACACACCTTTTATTTTTTTTAAACCGCAACACATCGGGTAAGTATAACTTATTTTATCGCTTTTCGTATTTTCAAAAAAAAAAAAAAAAAATCGCTAAAAATTTAATCAGCTGATGTCGCAAAAAACTACCGGTTCGATCAAATTTTTTTTCGTTTTAAAATTACCGTTTTAAAAAAATATTCGTACATTATTTTATCTCATTTTTATCAATTTTCAAAACTGCGAATCGATTTATTTATTTGCCAAAATGAACTCGTTGTAGAAAATTCTGGGCGTATTTCGTCTACCATATGGTAATTGCTCGATGTTTAAACTGGTCAAAAAGTGTATTTTTTGGGTTTAAAAATGTCACAAATCATTACATAAGCTCTACGATTAGAACCAGCTGCAATATTTCATTACTGAAATTCTATAAAAAAAATTAATTTTTTTTCGTCTTTCTTTTTTAGAGTATTTCTATTCGGGCAGCTGGAATTTTTTAATAGCGATATTGAAAAATCGAATTTTACCAGAATATACATCGGAACATGTCGATAAGTACAATGTTATTTTAATACATTAGACTTAACGTACATGTTTCTATGTAAATTCTGTTTTTCCATTTTTTTCATCAACTGCTATCAACAGTTATTCGAAGAAGCTCTCGGTAACAATTAGTTTCTTTTAAAGCACCTCCCTACAAAAACAGTCGATCAATATTCTAAAAAAAAGTTAGGTTTCATTTTTTTATCTGATTTTTTTAGTTTTCAATCACAAAATGTGTTATTAAGTAAATATAGG
>JAAOIU010216778.1:0-14390 GCA_018107765.1 Hypogeococcus pungens | reverse complement strand
CAAAATTAATCATTTTTTTTTTTTTTTTGGCTCAAATAAAATTTTTCTATCTGGTAGAAAAATCCGGAGAATTAATATTTATGTATTTCTTTACTTAAGCGATTTTTTTTTTTAAATTTCGTTTTTAAACTTGTTTTTGCAGTTTTTTTTCTTAAGCTACAGAAATTTTTCCCCATTCTCATCAGCACAGTTGAAATCTGAAAAAAAAACTGAATGCTTTATGATCGAAAATTTAGGTGAAAAATGAGGTGTTACTCTCTTTTAAGTATCAGTTTTGTATCTGCCCATCTTTTTTTATTATTTTTTTTTTCAAAATTTTTAGAGATGAAAAATTCTTATTCCACGTGCCATCGTAAAAAATCGTGACAAAATTTGAAAAATGAATTGTATTGGAAAGATTTTGAAAAGATTTTTTTTTATTCAATTTTTTTTCCAAAATGAGTTTTTCACTCAGTCGAAGCCTCGAGCAGGTCGCTTTAAATCNGGGGGGGGGGGAGTTCGACGATTGCACGTGATATCGTATATAGTGAATTTCGAACGCGAGAGAATTATTTCTTGGTAGGTTTTCGGGTTGGTAGATAATTCTTCGATGCGGTCGCACCCTTTTTCAACACCTACGCGGTAACATTATAAAAACGTCACTTCGCTGTTCCGCGCGTTAGCCGTATTTTTACCAAAGTAAATACGAAAACTGATATATATATTTGGAAATCGCCCCCATACGAATCCGTCCTGCGGCACGTAATGGAAGAAAGAAGTTTCGAAAACATGATACGACGAAGATTCGCGACCGAATATTTGAAAATTGCAATGAGAAATTTCTAGGGTCCGGGGGGTTGTTTTGGCGAAATAGGCGTTCTGAAAACAAGTGGGAAGAAAGGTGAAAAGAATGTAATACGTGAGGTATCGTCTTCGTTAAATCGACGCCGACGTTTAGTTTACGTTTAAAAAGTGCTTGATTCTGTAGTGTATTATTCATTTCGGCATGGAGCGAACACTTGTTGCTGATGCGCGTTCGATACGTACGACTACGACTATACGAGTAGCGCGATTTAAATGGTTGAATTTTTAAGCCGATCTTGGCTAGCCTTTTTTTTTCGACGACATATATGTACGGCAGTAGAAATGTGATGTGATTAAAATACGATTCTAGTAAAATGTCGTCAGCTAGTTTGTCATACCAAAGAGAGTTGCCCGGTCAGAGGTAAACGTTGGTATTTCTGTTTGCGAACGTACGAGAGAAATTATACCATACGTAACTGAGCGTCGAAAAGTGTACGTCGAATGATACGACCGGGTGTAAATCGCGGCTCATGGGGTCGGTTCCGTTACAAAGTGGACTATTTACCTAAACGTTGGTGTGCGATAACGCGGTGTGGCGAAAACGCCATGGGAGAGGTAATCAAAATTTGTTGTACGAATACTTACTTACGTAATGCCTATAGTGCGGTACCTACTAGTAAATCGATGGCGATCACGTACCTATAGCAGTTGCATTGATGTTGTTCGCTTTTTTGTTGTAGGTTTCGAGTAGGCTGCAACAAAAGCCCGCTCGTATGCCTTTCCTTAGCCCGAAGATGTCCGCTTCACGACACTCCAACAGGTTGTATACCGTGGAGGTCGGAGATACGAAATTTACTATTCTAGAAAGATATCAGAATTTGAAACCGATCGGTTCCGGTGCTCAGGGTATCGTTTGGTGAGTACTCGTGACGTTTTTATTATTTCATTATTTTTGAATTTTAGTAGATTTTTGAAGTAGCGTTTGATTGATCAGTTGTTACTGCTGTACTTTTTTTTTGAATGATTTTCGACGTGTGCAAATGATATCAGATGTTGATTCGACGCTTTGCCAAAGAAAATTGTATCACAGCTATCTAGGAATTTTTTTTATCGAATATTTGCCACAATGTTCGAAAAGAATTGTGCAGTTCTGTTCAACTATTTTTTTTTCTTTATTCAGTTTTGAAAGCGTTTTTCATTACGCCTTTCTATTTTTCTTTTTATCTCACAGCTCATTCGTTCGATTGCCCGATAACGATTTAATATCGATTTCTACCTTGCCGATGTATTCAATATTCGATTTAATTTTTTTTTTTTTTTTACAAAGTTTATACAAGACTTAGACCCCATCAATCCGATGATTATCGGTGGATATCTATACTGAAACGTATCTAATAATTTAAACAAAAAAGAAATAATAACTATCAAATTATAAAAACACGTATCAGTGAAGATAGCGAACTACATCGCGTGCTCTATAAACGTATACTTATATTTTTTTACTTCCTTGAAAATCCATTAATCGAGGATTATGATAAAAATTAAGCCATCAGACGAATTACAAACAGTTTGTATGTTTATTTTGTGGAAATTTCCAGTCGTTCGGTATCGGCAATTTGAAATTCGATTTACGACCTATACATATAATGTTGTAGGCTCGTCAGTTAGATGACGTACGAAAACTGTTCATCTTGAAAGTTCGCCTAAGTTCAACATTTATGGGGTGCCTTATGGAGTATTTGCTGTGGTTCGTATTTTCAAATAAATAGGGTGTTTCGCGCGAATTTCATTGCTTCTGGGAGGAGGAGAGCAACGAGGAGAAATAAGTGTTTATTTTGTTTGTTGTTTATTTATTTATTTATTTTTTCAAAAGGTACTCTTCTATGTTCTGTTGAATTTTTCAAGTCATGAACAAGTGATGTCATAGACAATGAAGTGATTTTGAGAATGGACAGTTTTTGGCTAGTGTGTTAGTTGAAATTCGCCGTGAATTTTTGTTATTGATGAAATTTTGAATGCCTAATGAGAAAAAAAGTTTGATGTAGAATATCGCATATCAATAGCCCTTGAATCTCGAACCATGCAAGCTTACGTACACTTTTATCCCAAGATAGGACCTATGAATCGAATTACGGATACGATAAGGTTTTTGCACATTATTCTTCGATTTATTTCAATTTTAGCTTAAAAAGTGCAATTTTTCGAGTGAATTTTTATCTATGATCAATTCTTTTTTTCGCATTCGCCAGCTGAATTGCTTGTTCATTAAATTTCTCGATGCAATAGTGTACTTCATTTTTTTCTAGTGAAGATGAAAAAAAGTAAATAATTTTCAAAACCGTCTTTGTAAGTTCATTTTTCGAATAGAAAAAATATCATGCTAAAAGAATATTTTCTTTTTGAATATTATTGAAAATTATTTTCAAATTGTTGAAATTTTTTCAATTTAATAAAAAATAATTAATTTTCAAATCAATTTAAACACTACAATTTGGTGAAAAATGGTTTAAAATTTTCTAATTAAATAATACTCATTTTTGGTGTTCTTCATCTTATTTTCATAATTTTTTTTCGAACAAAACATCTTGAACTGCATTTAGCGAAAAACAAAAAGATTAAAGAAAAAACGCATTTTACCATTTCCCTCTAAAATACTTTTGCTAGCGATTCAAAAGTTTTTTCTCATCACAGTTAACTTTTGGGGTTATTTTACATTCACTCACACTTTTTACTTGGTGAAAAATTCGATTTTTACCCGAAAATTTACTCATCTGTAATTTCTACGAGTATAAACTACCAATCGACAAAAAACCAATAACGAACTGATATACTGACACGAATTTCAAAACAGAAGAATTTAAAAGAGATTGAGAATTGCAATTCGCTTATATACCTCGATAGTTATTTACTCAACATTTTGATTACCTACATATTTAGGGATTTCGTCGGTTGAAAAAATTTATCAATGCGATCAGTTGTGACAATCAAATAAAACAATGGGTATGGTAGTGTTGGCATGGTATTTCTAGCTAGTGAATTGTCGATGCTAAGAATGGCGGCGTAAAGAAGGATGGGTTTTCTCTGTCTATCCGAAGCGAATCATTGATTTTAAAATTGCATTTTCTATCGTTGAGCGTGCAACGTATTGCATTGGCTTCGCGTCGATATCACTCGAGTTGAGGTTTGAAATTTTCTTTAGCATAAAAATTCAATGCACGGTACAAAGAAGTTGTTCAAAAGTCAAAACGACGCTAAAAGTTGTACACGAAGGGAAGAAAAATTATAAAGACTAAGAAGGAGGAAAAGAAATTCATTGTTATGGGAACAGGCGACGTATCTCTATATCTCCTCTATTTCTTCTCATTGTGGTTTTATTCAGCTTGTGTAGTACAATAATTTTTAATCAACGAAAAAAGCTTCCGATTTTCTTTTCGCAGTATTTTCGAAAGAAAAAATATATACATACTTATAGGCGGTTTAATTTATCATTTTAACGAACAAGACAAATAATTTTTTTAATCGGAGCATTGTTATCCATTTTTTGATACTGAGATGCGCGCAACTTCTGCAGGTTTTATTTTAGTGTGCAGCGTCAAAAAGCTCTTCAATGTCGTAGCAATCACGTTAACCGTATGATAAACTTTTCAGGAAATGGTTTCACGATCGAATGAATTAATTTATTACCGAGTGGTGCATTCGGTGAAACCATTATATCCAGTATCAAAGTAGCATCATTTTTTGTCGTCTACAGGCAAACTGGTTTTTTTTGGCAAAGTGGCCTCATTTTGAAGTTGCCACTTTCCTTTCACTGTTTTTTGACTAAGTCCAGTCGTACGGATACCAAAAAGTCGATTATAGAGCTGAAGTCACTTTGCTGAATATGCACCGGAAAAAATTCCAAAATTTTAAAAATTGGGGGAAAAATAGTATTAATATTTTGAAGTATATGGTGGGTAGTGAAGTAGAAAACATTGCTAACAACAATCTCAGCGGGCGTTATTAAGCGCGCAATTTTAAGAAAGAAATGTAAAGCCGCGATGCCAATTCGCTGTTTACACAAACGGATGCTACTTTATTGCCAATATACCACTATATACGTATAATACATATATTATATGTATGCGTATACGTTTATAACCCTTTTTTGTCCAAGAGTAAACTTGGAAGCTGCGTTGCTTCAGGTTCAGATAGCTATGGTGAATTGTTGGTGCGGTAGTCGTAGTTATTAATTTTTCAAGTTTCATCAAAATTGGTCCAACCATTCATGAAATATTCAAGTTCAAAGTTTTCAAAAACGGCCGAGCCCGTGAAACACGAATTTCCCGCGAGTCCACCGTTCGAAAAATTGCCTCGAACGGGCTCTCAAATTTCAAACTAGTTATGGTGTAAATTCCATGCCGTCATGATTGTGGTTAATTTAATCATCACATGACATGATGCCAGGGTATGTGAAGTATGAAACCATGACGATGCTTCAATATAAGGCACCCGTGTGAGTTTTTTTTGCATCAGCTGAGTAGTTGACGAATCCCACTCGACCTGTAACCAGTTTTATTACGACGACACAGCGTGACACGTGACATGAGGAAGCGTGACGGTTAGTTTTGAAGCGTGACAACGTGCCGTCTTAACTATTTGTTTTATTGATGTTATTACTAACAGCTGTACAACGTGAGGACATGAAACTTGACGCGAAGAAGACATGATGCGTGACGTGAAAAAGCGTGACAGCGTTTTGTATTAATTATTTGTTTTATCAGTGTTTTTATCGACGATGACACGATCCAACACGTGACGTGAGGAAGCGTGACGACTAAGTTATTTCAGTCAAACGAGGAAAATTCGGTTTATCTTGCGCCTTGCGCAAGATTTTTCTATATTTCAATTTTCAGGATTGGGGTTGCCAATAGGATTATTCACATCGTGAAATTTTCTACTTTCAAAAGTATAATGGTACACAATGTCTACGTCATTTTTCTTATTTAAACAGAGAAAAGGTATATGAAAATAACCCCGAATAACTTTCAATCGTAAACATCTCACGATACCACCATCATCGACTACAAAATTAAATAACAAACAGCCTCGTGTTCGCGCATCGTTTGATCTGTTCTCGATATCTTGGTATTTTCCAATTTCCACCCTACAGCGTTTGCACAGTTGGTACAAGGTTGGTAAACTTTTTATACTGAATTTAATAAGCATCAACTTCAGCGTTTTTTTCTTTTCTTATTTTCACGTCTGTTATAGCAAGTTGAACCTTCCAAAATGTTCTTACGTGCAAATTTTTGCTGTGAGAATATAAGTAGGTAGAATTTTGCAGTGTATAACTGACGCAGACGTACGCAATTCGTATTTTTTTTGTAGAGATAAAACAGTCGTATTTCGAATCCATATATAAGTATAACGTGCGGGATAAACCGCTTGACCTGTAAATATTATATGCGTCTTGCAAGTTTGAAAGGGGAAAAGTTGAAAAAATTGTGGAATACTTACTTATATTAGTGATGCTTATATGATAATGGCTATCCCGGAGTTGTATTTCAATACGTACGTATATTCTGAAATCGACTTCGACGATGCATGCAATTTTTGTTACCTACGTCGTTTTGAGGATTTATTATAATCCCCCCATACGGACCTGATCGAATGAAATTTATATTTCAGAAATGAAGAGATTTTAATTAATTGAAAAACTGACCTCCACCCCTTCTTCAAAAACATTCTTGATTTTTTTCTAGTGTAGATATAATGTACGAGGAAGGGAAGGGATCCAAAGCCTTCGTCGACTACACACACGCAAGCACACCCCCACACCACACACACACACACACACACACACCCTTACACGCACGTTAGAAGAAATTTTGTAGGTGACAGAAAAAATAGCGCGAGCGTATGTATTAGCGATAATTTTTGACAATTTTTAAAACATTATTTCAACTTATAGCGAACAGTTGAAAAATTATTTTGTTGTGCCGCAAAGCTTGACATTTTAAGGTATTTAATTTTAAAATTTGTTTCGAAACATTTAACTGTTTTCCAGTATTTTTTTTGTTTCATTATCGCTTTTTCATCAATGTTTGAAAAATCAACAATCTTCAAGCAAAATTTTGTTCTCAACTGAGAAAAATTTTACATATGTATATTCAAATTTTCTTTGAAAAATTGAGCTCTCACAAAACGAATAATTTTTTTTTCATTTAAAAAATTTAAAGATGATCTTTCAGTTTTTTGATCAATTTCTTAGAAAAAATTTTACCGAAACACATTTTTTAGAAATAGGAAAGAGAATTTTCGACGATCGTCTAAAGTAACTACTTTTAACGGATATGAAATTTTTCCATTGACGGTCTTTGGGAATTTTTTTTCTCTTTTACTGTTAAAGAAATCTGTCCGGTATCAATCTTTAGAGGAAATTATCTCGTTGAATCGATGAATAAAAATGATCACCTTAAACACTTGAAAAATCAGTTGAGAGATTTAAAACAAAACCAATCTAAATCATATCAAAAAATGAATACCTATGTGAACAAAGTGGGAAAAAAATATTTACGACCCTTGTACTCCCTCTCCTCCCTTTCAAAAAAGGTCAGTGATTTAAAAACTACAGCTGCTCAAATTATCTACGTATCTACCACTTCACCATCGCCACGTTAATGAGTCAGAGTGCTGAAAGAACCAGAAGTTCCATTCATCACTCGTTCATCATTTCATCAACCTTACGATTAAGCTTCGGTTATGCTACACAGTCGCGAAATAACTTGGACAATTTATTTAGATATACTTTTTTTGCGGATTGCCGAATGTTTTGTCGCGTCGCCTTCAAATAAACACATGTATCAAACGTCAAAACTTGCGAGAAATTTTGTATCAACTCATCCTCTTCGGTTATGAACAGACTGCATGATTCATCACGCCTGTGAATGAATTGTCAGTATTAAGTGGGTATGAATAGCAATCCTGTGCAGAACTTATTGCGATTTTGCTATCAGAATCGAAAATCGTTTGTGTGATAATGTGAAGAAATATGGAAAAGTTTTCGTAAAATGCAATTCGATGTTTTACGATCTATGTGCCTTTCTATAAACAGTGATTGTGTTCGAGATGAAACGTGATTGTAAAAAATGTACGAATGTGTTAGAGATTTTTCCGAGGGCTACGTGAGACGACAATATTCTCAAAAAATGATTATCGAATGAAATAGGTACTTCGAGGTACATAATTCAGGTTAAGTAATTGAGTATTGAAGAGATGAATTTTTCGCATTTTATGGTTTGGCTTTTGAATAAATTGTACGAGTGTAATAAAGTAGGTATACTACAATTATTCGCGTGTGTTTAGTAATATTGGCCAAATTGCTATACTATACTTACGAATGTGTATAATAGCATGCTTATTTTACGTATTTTCTGGATTCTTGTTGATTGCTTATTTTTGTATCTTTTTTATTTTTTCCTTCTTTTGTTTTGTTTTGTTTTTTTTTTGGTTGCGTTGCTGTTGTGTTATGTATACGATATGTTGTTGTAATCGCCTGGTAGTTGACTGAAGCGCGCACACGACCTTTAATTTCGGGCCAGAAAAATGGGAGGTGACGTTACTTATTCTAATAATCCTTCGCATGACGTACCTGACGGCTTCTACAAGCAAATATTCGGCAATACAGAATTCATGGTTCCTAATAGATATGCTGACTTGACGCCTAAAGGTTTTGGAGCCCAGGGTATGGTTTGGTAAGTATTTTACTCTTCCTTTTTGTTAAATCAAAAAAGAAACCGGTGCACATGTTCCTGTGAGCCATCGTGTCGGTTTGGAATCTTCGATTTACCCTATACTTTATTAAAATGAATATTCATTTTAAATCCATACAATAGAGATTTTTTCCCGGTAATTCAGTATTTATTTTGGCGAATTATTCGAACAAAGGAAGAAAAAACATTACGCTCGACTCAAAATTCACCTTCAAGCGATATTTTTCTGGCGCATTTTGAAATTTAATTTCGTCTATTATTAAGTTGTAGGTTTTCGCCTGGCTTTCCTGCTGAGTTTTTGGATAAATTTTCGGTACAGGTAAATTACCTAAATCAAGAATAATACGCAAATAATACTGAATACCTTCACAGTAATTTTTTTTTTCTTCAAAAGTAAAGTTGATTAGGTTGATTGAACTGTGCCCCACAGATGTTTAAGTATCAAGATGATGAGAAATATTTTCCAAACGATACAGAGCTGAATTAAGAAAAAAATTATAACATCAATAAAATCAAGTTTATGGCAAAGCTTAAGAGTAGTCCGCGAATTTTTATGATTTGGTGTGCAAAACCGCTAACGTTGTAATTTTATGCTCGTTTCGTTTTTAAACAAAAATTAGATACAGCTTTCATATGGTCGGACTTTTGAACCTCGACGCAAAAATGGAAAATTGATCTTGAAAATTTAAAATCACAAATTTGTATACAAAAATAATGAAAAAATATTTATCAAAATTTGAAGAAATCATTTTAAAAAAAAATAAAGAATAAAGGCAAATGTGAAAAATTAACTTTTAAGAAAGAAATTTATAAAGGTTCAATATTTTAAAAATTGTAAATAACTTGCGGGTATAATATATCAAAAAAATGATTGATGCGTTTTAATATTATGTGAAATAAGAAATATCTGAAGGTATCAAATCTACCATAGATAAATGCGAGGACGATAAAATCTCGAGACATCTCTGCTGGGTTGCTGGTAATACAGAGCGCACTTCGGGTAAAAAGTAAAGTCATCGAATTTCACATGAACATAATCATTAGAGCTTTGAACCGTGTCATAGTCACCGGTTGGTACATTCTGACATGAATCAGTTATCTGTATCATGTCTACTAGTACGTCGCAAATGATATAGGCTCTTTGAGATCCTGAAAAATATTCGGATTCAAGTAGAATAAAAATTTATCTAAGCACGTATACAGGTACAACGATCTTTTGTTGTGCAATTCGTTCGTTTCTTACCGCCGGACCACGAACTGTGGTAATTCGCATAGTCAGCGTCTTTACTAAAAGACACTCCGTACCCGTATCTAGCCCTCCGAACCAATCGCCAGTCAAAATTATTCTTTTCGATTGAATCAACGTTTTCGGCTGCAGTAGAGTGTATCAATTCGATTACCCTGTAATTACTTTTTTCACACTTCTTCAACATGAAAGCAGCGTAGGTGTATTTGTTGTTCAGTTTTTTCACTTTGTCAATTACTACCTGTAATGAGGTGATTATCTGCGTCATTCGAAGTCATTACATGGGTAAATTTAATCCAGTTTATAAATGAAAACTTTATATTTTTACTCTACCAAAATGCGAGAGATGTCTAAACTTCCGAAAAAAATTTATGACATCGAATTCGATTGGTTTCTATGAAAGACAATTTTAGAGCTTGTGTGACTTTTTACCTCATCCCCTGAAAGCTGTAGCATCGAAATATACAATTTATAAATAGCGTAGCGTAGAAATTCTATCTGCACCGATTTCTCCTCAATCTGGTGTACGGGGAGAGTAGTACTAAAAAGAAATGTTGTAAATTATTTTCAGACTTCTGTTTTTCAATTTTCATGTGATTTAAAATGTTTAAGATGCTCCCAAAGATGAGGTAAAAAGTCACTCATGTGTCATGTGTTCTAAAATAGGGGAAAAATACAAGTATGAAAAATAATTATGCGGTATCGTAAAACAAACTAGTGAAAAAAGTATGTATACGTACGAGAGGAAAAGTATTCTTAATCAAATTCTTGTACCTCTGACAATCTATGAAATAATTGACGCTGGTACCTTCATCGTAAGAAGTGATTCTCGTGATTGAGTCCACAATACTCGCCATACTCAGAAAACACTCTTGATTTAGATCACACAAAAAATTTACGCTTGTACGAGGTATAAGTACCAACAAATTTCAATTCCACAACTGAAATGAAAATTTAGCTGCAGCGATCAACGTAGAGGTATGGCTCGTCAAACCGTTTAACACTTCATAATGATCTACACTACACTCTACAGTTCAACACTGAATTGATTTTGTTGGTTCTTACGTGAGTAATCTTGACCGTGACATTTCAGCATTCTATTTTAGCATGCCAAAGTCAATAGGTATAATCAAAATGCTTAATCGTGTAAAGAACTACTCGTATAAGTATTGTACGGTGGCAGGAAATATTTACAATGTTTTATCAGCAAAACGTATTGACGATAAAGAGTAAACAAGCTGATACTGTTCTTTCTTGATCTATTGGTCAAGTCTCGTAAAATTAATTCGCCGTAAATATATTTCGAATTGAATCGATTCAAGTTGAAACCTTTGTAGTTAATCGTATGAAGTTGGGGACAGTTTACTCGCGGTTCAGCACTCTTTCATCAAAGTTTTCAAAGTTTAAAAAATCTGTTTTGCTAAATATGGAGAAAAGTATTTTTTAAATTTAAAATCTTTTTTGGGGAAGATTGTTTTTCTTTGCGAATTTCTAATTTGCTGTAGAAGTAAGTATGTATGGAGATGAATTCTTCAAAAAAAAATGTTTTCAAAAAAGTTTTTAACGCTAAGGTTTTTTAAATAGTTTCTTTTGGAGAAGTTCATTTTTTTCAATTTTTAGAACTTTTTTTGAATATTTCTGTAAAAGTCGAATTTTTGTGAATTTTTGAAAATGCAAATTTTTAAATTTGTTGAAAAAGTCAATCTTTTAAATTTTTCAAATTTTCTACATTTTTTCGAAAAAGAATTTTTGAAAAAAATCAATTTTTTTAAATTGAGTATTTTGAAAAAATGTTAGAAAAGATTAACGTCTATTAAAAAATGTTCAATTTGCAAAAGTGAAATTTTTGTGATTCTGTGGGAAAATTCTATTCGCTTTTCTCTTCTCTTCCCAAACGACGCTTGAAATCCGCACCTGACTTCACCCACTTGGTGAACATTGTCTAAAAATAGCCTGACTGGGTGGAGAATTTCTTGTTTGTATCTTCGAAAGAATTTTCTCCAACTTAACCTGGCGATGAATTTTCACTTTCTCCCAAAAATGACGAACGTTTGAATAGGCAAGTAATAAATTAATTTGTCGAGAAGCTGGATGTGTGCCCTACTATTTAGGGGTCTTCATTTTGATGAATTTTACTCTATTCATGCAAGCTTATGTTGGTAGCCTGAATGCTGTAGAATAGTTTCGCTGTAGTTGATTGATTTTTTTGTGGTTAGACATTGCGTGGAAGCTATTAGTAGGGGATATAAGTATGATCATTGCAAAGCACTTGTTGATTAAGAACGTATATTAAAACCCTTGTTTTATCCCTAACATTTCTTCTATACGAACGAAAAATACTCAAGTAGTCATTCTCATCTGAAAATCAATTTTGTAACTTTACTAAAATTTTCAAGTTTTTGAAAAAAAAAATAATAAAAAAAAAAAAAATAAAAAAGGGAAAAATTAAAGAATTAGCTTTTTTAATAAATCAGCTGCTTAATTGTACAATAAAATTAAAATTTTTTCGTTGTCGATATTTTTAATTAGTAGCTCAAAGAAAAAATAAATTCTAGAAAATTTGGAAAATTGCAATTTTTTTCAAAAAGACAAATTTTGAAAATCTATCAGAAAACTGAAAGGTCGAAAAAACAATATTTTCAGCCATATCTTCGCCATTCCAAACCAATCGACCCTCGAGATTTTCTCGATAACTTGCGGCATTGATTCGATTCTGAAATAGAAACAAACATCGATCGCGCATTTAACAACCCACTTTTTTTTTCTCATTTTAGCGCCGCCCTGGATACCGTTACACAACAGAATGTAGCCATAAAGAAACTTTCAAGACCATTTCAAAATGTCACTCACGCTAAAAGAGCTTATAGAGAGTTTAAGCTCATGAAACTAGTCAATCATAAGAATGTAAGTACTCAACGTATGGTATACCACATACTCGATGAGATGACAATATAATATGCTGACACGAACGGAGCTTTGACGAAATACCATTAGAGAGTCGAGTAAATAAAAGAAGAAAGGCGCTTCACAAAGTTTTTACGATCATGGTGTAAGCGTAGCTCGTATACATATGGGAAACTTTTAAGCGTCGTAATAGCTAATGTAGCTTCGTGTGTGCAAGTGTACGGCTCCTATGTATGTACCCACCACGCACAAATGACATCACAAGGTGGTTACAATAAAGAGAAGAAAAATCCAAAGTACACCTAGTTTTTCTTTTATTTTATTTTTTGGAATTCGTTCAAAATCAACAAGTTATGAACAAAAAAGTACTTTGGTATTTTAGACGGGGAAATTTTTTCATCCACGGTTGACGTTCATTTCAAGTGTAGATATTTTTGGGGTAGGCTATCATAAATGGAAATGGTTACTGTTTTATGTGTACCTTTTTTTTGAAAACTTTTTTTTTTGTTTTGTTGCGTGCAGATTATAGGTTTATTAAATGCGTTCACTCCGCAAAAATCTCTAGAAGAATTTCAAGACGTCTATTTAGTAATGGAACTAATGGACGCGAATTTATGCCAGGTGATTCAAATGGATTTGGATCACGAACGTATGTCCTATTTGTTATATCAAATGCTGTGCGGTATTAAACATTTACATTCGGCTGGAATTATACATAGGGTAAGGTGGTTTCTGATCGAAGCCTGTTTTAGACATAATAATAGCGAACAATGGTCGACGACAATGCTGCAGACACTGCCTCATCATCGTCGTCGTCATCATCGTTGTCGTAGTAATACTAATAATTCGGTCGTCGGCGTGTTTTATTGTGGCAGGATTTGAAACCGAGTAATATCGTAGTTAAGTCAGATTGCACATTGAAAATATTGGATTTCGGGTTGGCCAGGACTGCTGGTACCACTTTCATGATGACGCCATATGTGGTCACTCGTTATTACCGCGCACCAGAGGTAAGTAAAGCTGATTGCGAGCACTAACGAGTATTTCTATTTATATACGATGAGCGACATTTCAACCGAGAAACATTACTTTTTAGGTGATACTTGGCATGGGTTATAAAGAGAACGTGGATATCTGGTCGGTCGGCTGTATTATGGGCGAGATGATCCGCGGCGGGGTTTTGTTTCCAGGGACTGATCATATTGATCAATGGAATAAAATTATTGGTAAGTCATTGCCCAGTTGACATCGATATTTTAATCGCAGAAGGTGATTTTATGACAGTATTTTTTTCTTTTGCAGAACAATTAGGCACCCCAGCGGCTGACTTCATGCATAGGTTACAACCTACGGTACGTAACTATGTTGAAAATAGGCCCAGATATCCAGGATACTCTTTTGATCGGCTGTTTCCGGATGTATTATTCCCTTCTGATTCCTCAGAACATAATAGATTGAAAGGTAAAATTATAAATCGTCTATTTTTTGCTACGATTCAGTGATTAAATTCAACTTGATGTAGATAGATTTGCCTGATGTTATTTTTTGGAGGCAAAACTTTCAGTTTTACACAATTGAGATGGAAAACTGAATAATGTCAGTTCTAGTTGATGTCATTTAAAAATATTCATTTGAATTTTTTCATCAATATATTTCTTCAATTTTTTTCCCTTCATGTTTCAAAAGCAAATTTTTCTCCTTTTTTC
>JAAOIU010216542.1:0-13568 GCA_018107765.1 Hypogeococcus pungens | reverse complement strand
AACCTATCCCTTCGAAACTCCCCTCTCTCTCCTTCTATGATCACAATAAATAACGTAATCCGCCGACCGAGTATTTTGCTAATATATTTCACTTATTGTTTCATTATATTATTTATTAATTGAACGCGAACCTGGCTGCAGCTTTTGATTAGTTCAAATTATCTTCGCATCGAGTCCATATTTGCGACGGCAAAAGCCTGCGCTCTTCTATAGCTAATCATACAGCTCTTGCTGCGAGCGCGACGCGCATATATACATGTACAACTTTGGTAAGCCTGAAAGGAAAGTTTTCTCCAGCATCCCTTCGTTTATGTTCTCTTCGCCTTAGCTGAGTAATTTTCGACGTTTGCACAGACGTAATCGTCATAGGTATGCATCGTTACGGTGCCAGCGGCATTATCTAATAAATCTCGATTATTGACAATCGTCTCGCACACGTCTCCTGCGGTTACTTTCTTCTTCTTTGTCGCGTGTATACGTTGACGAATTCGGTACAGATGGCCTCGTCAGATTTGTGGTTTATGAGGCGGCGTGAAGCGCCGTCACGGAGCCTTTATTAGTATTCAGATGTTATTCGCTCGAAAATTTGCCCGATTCACCCACAAAGTGGTACAAGGTGTGTGCGGCCGGTCAGAAGAGAATGCGACCGAGTACTACTGCATTAATGCTGAAATCGGCGAATGCAAGAGACGCTTATGCTGAACGCAGCTTCGGCTTTTAAGCGAATGAACGAGTGCATTATGAAATCCGCGAGTCTATGCAAGGAAACCCGCGAGAGGTAGGAAAAGCTTTGCTTTTACCTCCATAAGGCGTACTCTTGTTTATGTACATAGCGTTCTCAAGTTCGTCAAGAGTCAATAGCTGGATAATTAGATTGTAGAGACAAGAACTTCATCGAAGCGTTAATTATTTTTCGCGTTGAAATTTTATACCGTTGAAAAGTGTCATCGCTGGTGTTACAAGAGTCGGTGCGGTCTTGTCGATATACTTAATACCTACCGCTAACGTCTTTTATTATTATTATAAAGTACAAACGGTACACGTATATTTCTTTTTGTTTTGTTTTTTAGGGTAGAATACTCGAGAAGGAAACAAACCATACGATATATTATTTGAAGAATATATCGTTACATGCGCAAGGCGAATACTCTTGCGAGGCAACAAACAAAGAAGGCCTTTCAAGAAGCCAATCTTTAATGGTTAACGTGCTACGTAAGTATTGTATCATATTTGAAGATTTCCACCCGGTCGCCTCTCTCTGTCTTTTTTCGAAGAGTATATTCTTCACAAAAATGGATCTTTCTACCCTTTTCATCGGATTATTTATTACCTATGGGTCTTTTTTTTGTCTCCCTTTTTTTTTCTCATTCTACGACGACCAACGACGTAAACCTAAACAATATCTATTTTCATAAATTTTCATTGTGCAATGTGTAGGCTCTGATTTATATCGCAGTTTTTTTTATTGGTTTAGGCTTTCCTTTTATACAAGGTCTCTTTTTTTTCTTATTTACGAGAATTTTAGTGTCACTTGTTATTTTCGGGATTCATTTTTACCCTCCTTAAATTGTTTATTTACATTTTTTTCTCGATCTTTTACCTCTCTTGGGATTTTGCGATTTTTTTTTTCATATTTGATTTGATTTTTTTTAAAAACATCTTTGCTCGATTTTTTTGATTGGTACCTAGACATTTTCTTTTCAATGTTTCGTAATTTTTTGATTTTTATTTTATTTTTTGTAATAATCGTTTTTTCAATTCTTTCTCTAAAAGTGAGTAGATTACTCTTTCCAACATTGAACTGGCTTGCAGTTTTGATAATTTAATGTTCACATGGACATGAATTTGACCTAGCAACAATACTTTTATTTCCGATCGTCGCTATTTTCGGCTAAAATTGAAGTTCAGGCTGCTACTTCCTTGACAGCGAAGTGGTCCCCTTACCATAGCTGGAATGCTTGTAAATGTTTTGTAAAATTGATGGCCTCGCGCTCAAAAAAATCGTTTGAAACTCTGAAACCTTGTGAGAACATTTCATCAGCAACTTCGTCATGCATAAAAAAAATCAACTCGCGACTCATATTTACCTTAGCAGTATCTAACCCATATAAATATGTGGACAGTACAGAACACCTATATACATCCTAAGAACGTGGCAACGAGTGAAATGATAAAAACAGTAAAAATAAGATGGTATGAGTGTATCCAAGAACGTGCACTCGTAGTCTCGTACTTACATATATCTATTCCTTGTGTGTAGTGTAGGTATATGTTCCGATGTGGAAAATCTTCACGTTTCTTTATTTTTCTTAATCAACCCATACATAAGCCAGGCCAAATACACGAGGAGGTGCGTTTAAACTGTTTTGGCCGGTCGAAGAAGGGCGCATCCTTACTATAATATGTAATTGGTGAGAAAAACACTTTAGAAGCTTATGAGAGCTGAATGATAACGAGAACCAGACTAAGAATTGACGCAAGCTGGTAAAAATGAGTGCATATCTATTTTTTTTGTATACTTAATGCGCTTAATTCCCGTATACGCGAGTGTACTGTATGCGTAGACTAATGGTAAAAAGTTTTCTAATGTGGGTAATTTTTGGCCACCTTGAAGCTAAACTTGAGTCGAGATTTCGGTGCACCCATGTTTTTCCATGAAACAAACACCCAACATACAGTCTCAAACCATGGGAGTCGGCGCCATAATCTAAAGCGAATAAATAGGCTAGCTAGATTTTGTTCTCATACATTTTATTTACCTGGACGTGATCAAATGAAATCCAATTGGGTACAAGTTGATACAAATGAATACAAACAAATCCAAATCAATCTATTTACAGACATTTCTCTCTTTGAATTGAAAGAATCTAATTTTGATCTTTTTGATTTTTTTTTTAGTTTACTTTGGATCTAATTACTCTCTAAATTTGAATCAGTCAAAAAAAAGCAAAGTCTACTGATGAAATAGCCGAAATTAAGTTACTATCAATCAATGAAAATTCACTAAAAAGACAGTGAAATCGGTAGTCACTGATTCAAAACAGTGATTCAATTCTGGCTATTTAATCAGTGGATTTTGACTGATTCAAATTTAGAGAGTAGATAAAATTTCTGTTCCAGTCATAAAATTAAATCTAGAAATCAAAAGGATTCAAAAAGCTTGGAGGAGATCTGAAAATGATCTGTGAAAAGATTCAATCAGATCTAATTTTATCTCAGTTCGACGGGGAAAATGTCTTTAATTGGACTTGCATACATCCACTTGGATTCAATTGAATATAATTTTTTTCCCCGAGTGGTCAATTCACTGGTATCGGATTTCACTTTAATCTCCAATTCTCCAATGGTAAAAGTAGATCACAGATATCTCTAGGTCATGGCGGGAACCTTACTTCGGCGGCAAAAATCATTTTCAATGATCATAGGCGAATTGGTATTGGATAATTCATTGGTATTTTTTCCCCCTTAACCTTACAATCAACTCTTAAATATTGAAATGTTTTCATTTTCTAAAAAAATTGAGATTTTAAGATCTCAACTTTCTCGGAAAATTTTGAATTTTCAAATTTTTATTGAAGTAGGTAGGAACTTGATTGCAATTTTTAAAAATATTTTTAAATAATTCTCAAGTTTTAAAAATCTGATTTTCAGAAAAAGCTTTTAAGCTTTGAAAAACTTTTTAAAAATTGAAAAAATAAAAATAGTAGAAAACAGAACTTATTCAACTCCGCACGCCTAGAAAGTAAGGTGAACGAATGGCGCGTATGACCAAACAGCGAGCATTCACCTAACAATAGCAATACTAAGCGTACGCTCCCTAAGAACATAAGAAAATCTTATCAAATGGGAAAATTCTCTTGAACAAAGCGACATCCATATCCTAGATTTAGCTGATATGAGGAGTCCATCAGAAACAACTGTAACCCTAAAAATTAGAGCCGAAGATGTAATAATACAAGCAATACAAATTATAAAAAAAAGAAACTTTGGGAACCCATAAACGCTTTATTAAAAGACAATAAAAAAGGTGAACACTGCGTGAAATAATTAAAAACAAGTGAAAAAAAAATTTTAAAATTCAAAAACTGTAGATACATACATACCCTTGAAAAATTAACATATTTAAAAATCGGCCAATTTTTAAAGAACCGACAAATTTTGAAAAACCAATGTCATTTCTCAACACTTTGAAAAACCAATAAATTTTAAAAAGTTGGGAAACTGTATATTTAAAATTTTTAAAAATATATCTACAATTTTGCGAAATTATCAAAATTGAAAAATTTTGAAAAATAACGTCAAATTTCCGGGCATTTGCTTCCATTTGGCGACATGATTCTGAATCGACGTCATCTCTACTCTCTCTACTCTTCAGCTGATGCTGATCTTCGCTGCGTGAGAAGTTTATTCACTTTCTTAGGATTAGAAATTTTATTTTTCCATTGCTCTGAATTCTTAAAAATTTACATATGTTAGAAACATGGATAGGTACCTAGATAAGCACTTTGGTAGCTACGGAAATTTTTAAAAGTATTTTTGAATGCTTATCCCAACTAATTAACAAAATTTTAATTCCACGTTGTTTTTTTTTCTCATAGCAAAAATTACTTTTTTCAACACTTCCCCTCTTCTACTTATTTTCTGAAAACGAGAACGATTTTTACTTCGTGAAACTATTCAGTGTTTTAATTAAAGTTCCATTGTTCGGATAAAATCTAAGCCGGATCCATTGCTTTGAATTGTTAATTTCAATACTGTCTGTTCATCTACTGGACACAGCNAGACAGGTAGGTACTGGATAAAAAGAGGGGTTAATTTATTTCGCAAAAATAATTAGAAAATTATTCGTTCAATAACGACAAACTCGCGTATATCTACGCAGACAAAAAGCGTTATCGGTTTTAACCCTTCTGTCGTCTACCTTCACTTTCAACTCGTCGACGATGTAAATTAATGGATAAACAAGTTGATGGCTTCGGTAAGCCACGTAATTACTTACTTTGTTTTAATTGTACCAACAGGTCATGATTTTGCAATCTTATTACTCGAATTATACTTCCCCTCACTTTGCCATAGAACCCCACTGGATGAACTTTTTTCATTCATCCGTCGTACAAACCGAATAATTAACGACTGGCATTGTCGGCGGGCGAATTTCAATTCTGAGAAAGATCATTGCCCGGGCTAGACTAGGTATTGTTGAGGTGGGTGAAGAGCGGTACGTTTTTTAATGCCATTGTCGTCGATGAAAAAGTATTGCAAAATACGACTCCGGTACACATATGGTGAGAAAAAACAAATAAACGAAAGTATTGCTCTAAAAGTGGTGAACTTTTACCTGCTTTTATATTACGTGCGTACATAGGTGTATACATATATGCACCTATAAGTATAGGTTGTAGTATAAAAGGAGATCTGTACTGCCTAACACGCACGTTCGTTGTGAAACTTTTAAAACTTCTCCTTTTTGTAGTTTTGGTAACTCAGTGATTGTGCCGAAGTTTGTTTCGCACAGTGTGGAGTGGACGAGTGAAGGATTTGGGGCAGAAGACAGGTAATGAAATGGGGAATTTAGTTCTGGGAATATTTTTCTCGGTCTCGGGATTTACGGCAAGGTGAACTAATTGATAAATACTTCCTTAAGTATCTTCTTACGAAGTGGTGTGAAAAGATGTAAAATAAAAAAAATCGAAATGAATGATTCACGATATCCTACAACGAAATCCTTGAAATCAAATTTTCCTATGTCAAAAATGATAAGTAGGTAAATAGATCTATAATTTTTTTTTCAATAGACAAGAAAAAAAAGTTCGGCAGTAAAAGTATATGAATAGCTGAATTTTTAAATTTCACACCCACAGTGCAACAACATTACATCTTAAAAAGTGAAAAAAAAATAAGAACCATCATAACTACAAAAACGAACTTTGGTACCACTCCCCCCCCCCCAATACCATACATTGGTAGACTGCAATACCTTGGCTCTTCATTGAGAAAATTCAGATAAAAAAAACACTCTTCACTTTTATTATTCATTTTATTTTTGGATCCTTTTCAACTTTGTACATACTTTCTAANATACTGAAGGGGTGACTTCAGAAAAAAATTCAAATCCGATAAAAAATTTCTCCAACGATATTTCATGATTATTATTTAGGTATATAAGGTCATTCACCGAAACATCTTTCCAAACTTTGGCAAAAATTTTTCGCTCGACTTGAAATAGTATATTACAATATAAGACTGGAAAGGGGGCCATTACGTGTCGAGCGTTACAGGTTTGCTGAGCGAGCGAAAGCAAACCATTTTTCTGAATGAGCGAAGCAAGTAAAGGAATGATAACGCGAAATAAGTTGGCCCCATTTTCAGACTTATATTGTAAAATTTTTACATTATAGATCGCAGAATGTTGTTTTTCTGTGCATGCCGCTGTTCTGTTATCATTTACGTTGGTACCTACCACTGCTTACTTGATTACGAGTTCTGAATGGGAACACTGAATTTTACAAAATTTCCGCTCTTGGTGGGAAAATTTGCATTAAAAAAGTTGAGGTGAAATAATAAGCTTTCCGATCCCTCAGCATGTGCAGAAAAACAACGTTTCTGCGTATCTATAATGTAAATGTTTTTCGAGGAGCATCAAGGTAAGGAGAATTGAGCTAAAAAATAAATTTTTCTCACCGACTGATTCGGCAGCCGTTCACTGATGCTTCGATGATTTTTACGATACGAAAGTACCTGTAACTTCATTATTTATCAGATGGAAGTTTCTTCAAGAGTCTTATCTATGGTGGAAAATTTCAACTTCAACTTTATTATTAATCTTATTTGTACTTCAATATTTCTTTCTGTTTAATTTTTGTCTTCATTTCTACTCGTAAATGACGTCAATTTATTTTTTTTTATCGAACATGACGTTTGTCATATCATCGTACACGCAGCTTGCCAAGCTACTTAAACTTCCCATCTCTTCAGATTCTTATAGGTATATTGACTCGAAATTACATTCATCTCCAAGCAGTATAAGTAAACATAGCGTGAAAAGTTTGCTGCAGCATTCACCCATAAAATGACAAAGGGACGATTTTTTCCTTATCTTGGACAATAGTGAAAAAGAAGGAAAAAAGGAATAGGAAATGGAAACCTTTATAATACGAAAAATATTGCTTCCTTTGGCGTATTGCTATAATTTAAAAATAGCCAATAATCTGCATACGAAAGTACACTTTTATCTGCACTATATGCGATGACTGTAGTTACGGAAATGCGGTATCTGTTCAGTGTTCGGTTGATAAATTACATGCAATGTATATACGAAGAGCGGATATCGTCGTTTGGAGGCCTTTACCCAAAAACCTCACACAGAAAAAAATTCCAGTAGGTATCTTAAGAATACGACGACAGACACGAATGATGCTAGAATCGAGAGCAGGAATGGGAGAGCAAAAAAAGCTATATTTTTGTTTGCTCAAGACGCCATATAAACAAGGTATGGAACTGATAATAAGATCACAATACTTTATTTAAAATGTAAATGTATTCAAAAGAAATTTTTCGACAGCGAGCTTCTAGCTTGTTTCGCCGCTCTCTGCTCCTCTCCTAGTTATAGCGAGATGGGCGTCGTCGCTCGACTGGAGCCTTTTATTTATACCTAAATTCGATTAAAAACTTCAATTAAAGAAATCGTTTTCGACTTCTTTGCTGTTGCTCCCTCGTTTGCCTCGTCACCTTCGGTCAATTTCCTTTATTTTTTGTGGCAGCGCGGTTTCGATTTTGTGTCTCGTCTGTTTTTTACCTTTGGTCGCATAGTTTATGGGAGAAGAAAATTAATTCGTTGTTAATTTTCGACAAAAGAATTGAACGAGCCAGAGAAATACATTGTAAAAATAAAAACGCATCGTAGTAGGCGTACACGCCTAGTTACCTATTCTTTTAACGATTTAATTGAATTACCTACTCCGCTTGCTGTGTTCAAGTCACCGACGAAAACTTTAACGTATAACGATGCGAGATCGAGGCAGCAGCAATCGAGAAGCCAAGGCAAAAATTAATATCACGTCTTTTATCGTTATCTCGTCGAGCAGTCGCGCTGTCAAAATACCCATAGGCGTTGTCCTCGCAGTCTTGTATCTACTTCTACGTATAGAAAACTCGCATCCCTCAACTCATCGACTCGGCGGCCTTCATCTCCCTTTTCCACCTCTTGTTGCCGAGTCTAGGCCAATTTTCATACTTTAACAAATAAAGATTATAGAACAAGAGCTAAACCCTATCCTATCGGTACAGCGCCGGACAACGTACCAGATTCTTCTCGTGTTTGATTTCCGTCGTTCGTCCAGTCGCCGCGTCGTTTATTCGTTTCTCTCAAGACACCACACCGTCCGACCGACCTACCTGTCCCTTCTTACACATTGTTTTCCGATACATATCGATATATAGAACCTTGTCATCCCGTACCTCGACCGGCCAACTTCGACTGTCTTTAAAACGACGCGTAAGCGACAAAAGTCGACTAGCGCAAGTTATGAAGTGTCCATCTGTCACATAGATTATTCGCTAAACAATCTACGAACTTGCGAGAGAGAGTATAAGTTTTGTTTCCTAATTCGACAACGTCGTCCTTCGCACTAATACTACCTAATGTAGCGAGAGCTCGTATAATGTTACACGAGCAAAGCGACTTCGTCCGGCTTAAACTCTTGCGAGATCTTAGGACACGAAACAAGTACTTACTTACCCACCTTCGTTATTGTCAACAAAAGCGGTGCTGTATTTTAAACTTATAGAGAAGGTGTATTGTTAGACGAATTTTCGCTGCAAAAGCATCGCTACTGCTGTGGCGAATTAGATGATGAAGGGAGGCATGATTAGATAATCGCGAAATGGATTTTTTTTTTTTTTTTAGAAAATCATTTTTTCGGTGCCTTTATAGTATACGTTTTTGCTGGATTTTTTTTCTTCGCAAAAATTTCTTATTTTTATTTTTCTCTGACCACACTAGGACGACTCATGATCTCCCATGCCCATTATAAATATTTGAAGAAGTAGGTAAAATTCAAGATCATTTTAATGGTCGAAAAAATTTGAAAACATTGTACAAAATTTCTCTCGCATAGGTACCTTGACCAACCAACTTTAAAGAAAATCTGCCATAAGTATCACAAATTTCGGGGCTATAGACCACAAGGGTGTGGCAAAAAAACTTCTCATTAGTACCAAGCTCTACAAATTACTTTTTAGACAAGTAAGCAAAAATAAAGCACAAATAAGAAACTTCTGGTCAGTATTTCGATTCATTATTAAAATAAGTGGGTTGCGAAAATCGTGAGTTTCCATTTACATTTTCAAAAAATGTAAAAAAAACAACTTGAGTGCCCACATTCTCTCAGAAAAGTAGTTGTATCTATTTAAAAATTCTTTCTAACATCTTTCGGTTTTCTACTCACAATTTTGTAATGCTATGCTCTCCAGTTTTCATACCTACATCATAGAAAATTTCTACAACACGTTTATCTTCCAAGGTAATATACCTACCTACCAACGAATCAAAAAAAGCTACATATGAATGAATTTGTATAGCAAAAAATGTAACCTTTGACTGAGGAAAAACTCCACTATCGTTTTAATTGAAATTATTAAATTCGAATTTTACATCTGCAAATTATTTGAATCTCAGGCTCAATGTTCCAATCCCAAAAATTTCATTCGTGATAATTCCACCCGTTTAACCAAGCTGTTTTTCTAATTACTTCTCCTGTTACCAATATTATCGATTGAATGCCATTCTTGTGAAAGCTAAATTGTGCACATCTAAAGGATGAAAAAAAAAGGTACTTGATCGAAGCAGTATACAGGTTTTTTCAGTTTATTTCTAATTTCCGCGCACATACTCGACTCATACTCAGTATATAGCTACTTATCGCCAACAATTGTTTAGTATGGGTTAAATTCGTTTTTGTTTTTATCCGATGCGTACCCCTCTGCCGTTTCTATACACCTCTGACTCTCTACATATACGGTATAAGCTTTACTTCGTATATATCGAAAGCTTTTTAACAATTGTTATCCAAGTGTAGGTACTTCAATGAAAAAAAAGGGTATTATTGTAACCTCGACGATTCACTTTTAATACATTTTACCGTTTTTTTTTTCTTTCACTTCTCTAGCTGTACGTATTTTTTTCCTCGTTCGTAATTACATATAGGTATTGGTATTGCGAGTTTTTTTCTTTCTTTTTTTTTCTACGTTTCGTGTATTGAGTGGTGCATGAGGTTGATTCTTTAATTGTCCTTTATATTGGAAAGTTCGTAGTACCTACCTAGATGTTTGCAACCAATGAGTAAAGAAGCTGGGAAAAAGATTCGAAAGTAAAACAAGGTTTTTAGATGAAATCTTCGTGTTTTGAGACAATGTGATTGAGTGAAGTTGAAAATTTCGAGAATTTTCCTGATCAAAGAATGAAAGTTGTAATGAGACTATNAATCAAAAATCAGAATCCGAAAAATTCTTTATGCTCGTAATTTCTGCATTAAACTGTTTCAAAATATCATCTTTCTTTTCTGTAGGTAATTGAAATTTATCACATACATTGCTTCTTTTTACCAATAATATTGCTCATTACACTCATAAAAAAGAAAGTTTTTAAAAAAAGAAACCAAAACGATTAAGAAGAAAAATTGAATGATGCCGGACATTCTGTACTCGGCGTTTGCCAAACGTGAGGTTGCTCGCAGAGCCAAGTGAGGAGGAATACGCTATTACAATTCTTGCAACAATCTTTCGCCTTAACAATAATAAGACTATAAAGGTAGGATTTGAAAAGAAATCGAAACCTAACGACTTGACGGCGTGAGGTTAATAAAATGTGAAAATATTTCGCCTGAAAGTGGACACCGATACTGTAAAAGAATACAAACCATTTATACGGAGGCTGTGACGAAGCAAAAGAAAAGAATTCGGGTATAAGAAAGAGTAAAAGGAGGCGGAAAAAAATATCAACGCGACATTAGGTATCGGAATGGATTTCATTTATACGAAAGTTTTAAAAAACACGTCTAATGAAGAGGAAATTGTGCCGGGCGGTATTGCAGCGAGCAGAAAAACCATACCGAGTGAAGTGATGCGTGCGGCGAGTACTTCGACGACAGGGACGACCGAAATATCACCCATCGTAGCGATCTAAATTATGTGGTAATGTACGGTGTATCTTTCGCAGCGGTGCTCTTTTTTTTTCTTTTTTGGCGAGTGTATTAAATTTTTGGAAGGATGTAAGGGTAGGTATACCTAAGTATTATAGAAGTATGAAGAAGTTATGTACAAGTCTGCTAGAAATGCGTCGCATAAATGGTTAGATATTTTCACTCGGTTGGCCATGCTAACCAGCGTGATAAAGTAAACGTTCGCGTAGAGAACCTGCTACGCTGCGAATCACTGGAGCTCAAAAATTTCGCAGATATAGAAAATTTTTTGGCTCAATAATTAAATTTTTTACCTCGACGGAGCCGATTTCATCCTAGGGTTCAATTTAGAAGACGCCGCTGGTCGCAGTCGGCTCCGTTTTAAGTGAACTGGGTGTTGATGGAGAATTTTTCCTTCACAGGTTCAGACGTAGGTATCGATGGGCCTGCTACGCGGTCGAGATTGTGCGAAAACCTTATATATATTTACGAGAGTAGGTCTAGGTATGCAGCATATATTTTATTTAACTAAGTACAATGATATAGTATACTGGTCCAGTTTGCTAACAAAAACTGGAAAATTTATAATGCTATTAAAATCTGAGCGCGCGTTAACTGTTTAACATTATTAAGCACCCGAGTACGCCTTTGGTGCGGCGCACGCGACCACACACGCAAAAACGAGCCGGCAATGAAATTTGTTTGGAGCGCCGAATTGTTTCACAACAATCTCGCAAAACGAATTTGCCAAATGCGGTGTGCCAAAGTACAAAGTGCCATTTCGCCATGCTTTACTTTTTCTCTTATCTCGGACGTGATTTATACGCCAGTAATCGCACGAATGAGACTGTAAGGAATTCGCGTCTTCTCAGCAGCACCACACTCTCTAAGGCAGTCGAACGGGAAATCCAGCGGTGAGTGCAAACAATTGCGAAAATTCAAACTTTTATCATAGAAAATTCAGGGTGTCTTAACACAAGTTACCGTGCATTGGAGTAGATGAGTCTGCAATTCAAGTAATACATGAGAAAGCGGTTGCGAGTTTCAGGATTTGAAGGGGCACCACTTATGACGAACGTTATACGTTTCCAATTTTCGGACGACTTTCAATCGAAAATATAAAAGCATCTAAAAATGGGTATTTCCGCAAATAATGGACGAAATTTGCATCCTAGAAAAATTTAAACTGCTGGAAAGGGGAAAAAAGATTTAATTCCTTGCCACTTTTATTCCACTCATTGTTTTTGTAGGACGCCTAATTTATCAGTAAATTCAAAATGCTCACAAACGATTCTTTCACAAACATTAGAATCAACCGCATAAACTTACAAACGTGACTTTTGATGTTGGTTATAGATGTACCATTTTGTCAAGAGGGAACCGAAAACCAACACATAATGGCTGCCGTCCAAGAAACCGTAATTCTGCAATGCGAGGTCGAACCAGGACTATTCAACCAACACGTTCAGTTCTTCTGGACAATCAACAATACTTTCAAATTAAGCAACGTGCTTGACGACGATATTCAATCCTCAGGAAGAATCAGTATCCTCAAATACACTCCTTTTTCAGAAGCAGACTTCGGCACTCTAGCATGTTGGGCACAGAATGACATCGGGCCGCAGAAAAAACCGTGCTATTTCCATCTCACTTTAGCCAGTAAGTTACTTTTTTCTGTTCACTTTAAAAAGCAACCAAAAAAAGAAAAAAGCTCGCGATTCTCGTTTTTGGAATTTTTTATGTTTCTTAATGCTGCAAACTTGATTCGTTGTTTTCTTGTTTTGACGTCTTGTTTCATTCATCATCACCATAAGCAGTAGTATACACGGATCGTTGCGTACCTATCCTGTGTACGAGGGCTAGGCTTGAATAAAATGCGGTAGCGCGAGCGTTATCTCCCTCGGGTACTCAATTGCAGCGGCTTGTGAGAGAAAAAAAAAATCATCGCTAAATAGATTAACTATCTCTATCTTTTGCCCTGCCTGCGATGGTGTCCGCATCGCTTCGCGTACCGCGTATCTTCTTCGTGGAGTAACATTTTTTTTCAATAAAAGAGATGAAACTTCAACTCGTCTCGTAACTTTTTGCGTTTTTTTGATATAAATTCGTGTTGATTTTCGGAGTTTATTTTGACTGCTTGAAGAAAAAAGGAGGAAAGCGGTAGGGCTACGTGCGTGATCCTTTCAGAAGAATTTTTGAGTAGATGGAGGTGAATTAAGTAGTAGAAAAAAGCGAGACATCGCTGATTTTAAAA
Organism: Hypogeococcus pungens; assembly: GCA_018107765.1. Lineage (NCBI taxonomy): Eukaryota > Metazoa > Arthropoda > Insecta > Hemiptera > Pseudococcidae > Hypogeococcus > Hypogeococcus pungens. The sequence goes on along the minus strand of JAAOIU010216542.1, from coordinate 137 downwards.
TGTTGAACAGGAATTTAAAGAAAGTTTCTGGTACCACTGTACCAGCTTCCTTTTTTTTCCCCACAGAAAATATTAAAAAATAAAAAAATATGTAGGAGAATTTAAAATTTAAAAACATATAATAATTCACTCGTGGA
>JAAOIU010216507.1:5128-15176 GCA_018107765.1 Hypogeococcus pungens | reverse complement strand
TATATATAAAAAATTGACAAGTATTCAAAAATCGACAAATATTAAAAAATTTTTATAATTGATAAATTTCAACAAAAAAAATATAATTGACCAAATTTCAAAAATTAACAAATTTTCAAAAATTGATAAATTTTCAAAAATTAACAAAAATTTCAAAAATTGACCAATATTCCAAAATTGACAAGTATTCAAACATTGACTAATTTTTAAGAAATGACAAACTTTCAAAAATAAAACTGATAAATTTTTGTACCCACTCGTGATCATTGCAAAAAATCATTTTTAAATTTCGTTTTTCATTCGGCAATTTTTCATTTTTCAGTCGGCATTTTGCATCGGTTTTCTAGTAATATTTGAAAAACAATACAACGTGCATAAAAATTGAAAAATTTCGAGTTTTGTTGAATGTAATGAGTTCAAATTTTGAAAAGTTTCTCAAAAGCTGATGGTAATCTTGATTTTAAAAATTCACCCCTCTAAAAGAAAATTAGGTGGGTGGGGCCAATTTTTTTGTACTCATGCCCCGTCTTGTATTACTAGAAAACCAATGCGAAATTCGAATTCTACGACCTTAAATGTACAGAAAATGCTACCTTTGTCCATTTTTGAACTTCATATTGCCCTTGTCTGTGACATTGAAATGGTTGAAAATTCATTTTTGTCTCCTAATACACCAGATTTGCGTTTTAGTGAAAAATTTATAACTTGAATTACTCCCCGCATCGAAACAAATAAGTACCTATAAACCGAGTGTTTAGACGTGTCAATAAAAAATTTTTGGAAAAAATTTCAACCCACCACTTTTACCTACTCACAATAATTGTTGAAAATTTTGGAATTAATGTTCCAAAACCCTTTACTCACTTGGAATCTTACTTTTGGAACCTCTTTACAAATTAGCAAAAAAAGTTTTGGAAAAAAAATCAAAAATTCTGTCCTAGTCGTAAAATAATAATGCTACAACTTTTCAATCTTTTATACAGGCTTCAATCACACTTACGAAAGAATTAATACTGTTTTAGATGGACCCACTTAGGTAACATTTCTCTCAAAATTATAAATTCAAATCTTCCAAATCAATTCCGTTGAAATTTTCCTGAAAATGGCTTTTCTTTCAAGATACCTAATACCTATATGTTTCTCAACATTTTTATAAAACGACTCATGTTGAAGCAAAGTTTTAAAAAGTGTTTTCTTCACCCTACAAAAAAATTGATGTTGGTTCATGTACATATATGGGTAGTGGATTCTTACTTTTTGCAAATAATTTATAAATTCACTCCAATCTTTGACTGTCTCATAATTCTACTCATGTACACAATATACATGCATTAGCGTGTACGCAATATTATTAGTTATATGGTATTTTTGAAAGAAAAAAAAGGAGTAGCATAAATTGTAAATGCAAATAAAAATTATGAAAATCTGATTGTTGTATCAGCATTGGCTCTGGATGTGCAAAGCGCATATCATATTTTGTTTTGATGACGTTTGAGGAATCCCAACTTACCTTACATACTTGTAAATATTTGAAACAGTGAGAAAGAAAGTAGTGTGTGTGTGTGTTTAATTGCTATCAAGTAANTTTTTTAATTTACTCACTTTATTGAAAATTTGAAATCTATAACAGAAAAAAAAACAATATTTAAGAATGTGTAGATATATTTACTCAAACCTTCGTGGTGTTTTTTTCCTCATGTTTTTCCAACATATGTCTGTCCCGTCTGTCTTTTTTTATTTTAACATATCAACTTTTTGTTACCATCACAATTTGAATTTTGAATGTAAGTATTCCAATAAACTGTGTTATGTTTCTCATTCTCATCTCATTTAAATTAGAATTCCAAAAAATTTATTTGAAAATGACTGCATAGTGCATGACATGACACATCCAAAATATAAAAAAATAATAAAGGGTAAAATGGTGTTCAGAATAATAATAAAAAATGTACACAGCAATAAAAAAAATTAAAAATAATAAATTTATTCATGGCAGATGAAAATCGCGACTTCGCGAGAAGTTCCCCCACGAAAAGAAATTTCACAACTCATAACAACATGCACTGCTCAACTAGAGCTCTTTGCTTGTTTTTTGTCCCCTGCAACAGTTGGCAATCCTGACTTTCATTTGGCATATTGGCAACCTACGCACTTGCGACGTTGCCACCAGCTATTTTTTCTTATCATAGTATACGATACGTTTGTCCCTTATCGTACGTACCGCAGCGCGATAACGTATGTAAGAGAGAGATAGATATATCATCTATCCTTCACCGGCCGTTTTACGACGGTGCCGTTTCGGCGGACTGGTTCAGACTCGCCTGTTGAAAGCGTTTTTATTGCGGTGAAAGATAGAAAGAGTAAGTACCTACTGATGGAAGGCAATGCCAATACTGTGAAAGATAGAAAGAGTAAGTACCTACAATTGTAAAAGCTCTGCATCGTCAAATCCAAAAATTCAGGATCCGAATTATAAAATCTTTTTTCAGAACTCTGGTTAGAGATCTTAAACGATGCGAAGATCGTATCTCCTGCTAAAGAAAAATACCTGGAAGCTTTAGAGGGTTCAAAAGAATACCGGCAAAGTTCTGGCATGCTCCCTTTAACCCTCAAAGGAGAAGCTTGTTTCCTGTTTGGATATGCCTTCAACATCAACAGCAAAGATAGTTCTCGAATCCAGGAACAGATACTTCGAAGAAGGGTAGGTAGTTTTTTTTTTATTCCCAAGTCTACTATAATTTTGAAATAAATCATATTAATAAGTTTTTGACGAATCTCCTTCGCCAGGGTCCCGTTGGAATCAACTTTGAAAAGCTGTTTCCATCTGTAAAAAATTACGATGCTTCCCTGCCTTTAAGAAGACGCTTGTACACCTGCTGGGCGAACTCGACCGAAGTGAAACGTAATTTTGAAACCGCCTTGGCACTGATTGGCGGTTTTTTCAAACGGTTCTGCATCGACATAGATAAATATGGTTCGTTACCTTCTGAAGACATTTTAGAACTGCTGTCCACGCAATATGAATATGAACTTAGAACTTTTGAAGAAAAAGACGTATCTCCCATTGATGTTGAGTTCAAAGTTCTAGACTATCCAGTATCATCGACTATTAATATTGGCGAAGACGTTTTGCGAAAACACGTGAAACAGGTTGCCTCGCGAGATTTGAAGGAAATCGGGTTCCAGCCTATTTTCAAAAATAGCGATACGTTCGACTTTGCTGCAAGTACTGAAAATGATGACAGTGATGACGATGAGTCGCAATCTTCAAAGGAGAAGTTTTCATTCGTCGACTTGATAAAAAAGCTCAAGACTTGCCTAAAGGAAGAATTCGAGCAGTGTGATAACCAGTTACAATATCACTCCTCGAACTGTACACAACAACGCCGATGATCTGCTCAGACTTATACAATCGTATTGCTGCCAGCAATTGTTATCCGGTTTGAATAATGTCTGTTTGACCAGTAATTATCTGCTTTTCAATGCTGTGAATGCCAACTTGAAAGCAGTTATTGGAACACCGGCACAGCTGATGGAGAACGAACCTGTGACGAAAATTGCCTGCTTTGTCGTTCATCTATCAGAAGAACCGCATGCTTTGGAGTATGTTCAGGCGATTGCGGAGATCATGGATGGGTATATGAATTGTAAAACTCATGTTTCGGCTACTTTTTTGCAAGAACGCTCTGCCCGCGGTTGCGTGTATCATCGTGTGAAATTCCCTTTGTTGGGCATCGTTCCTGCCTATATCTTGAAATTTTTCGCCCAGGTGTTACTTCGCGAGCCTGGCAGTAATCAATTGGATATAAGTTGTTTTACTCCTACTGAATAATAATACGTACTTGAATGTCAATTTACGGTTTTATAATTTTGTATTCCCTACTTATGCGATGTAATTTTAATATTTTTTACTTCGAAATTTAACAATATCATAACATTTGAAATTCTGAATCACTTTGTAGATTTTGTTTGTGATTTTGATGGTCGCATTCATGGCCAAAGAACAGCCCAACAAGTGATCAAGTGTGAGGCAGTCACCAATGATGTCAAGTTTAAGGTGGCCTGTTGGTATTGCCTTGAAGATGACATTATAAGAATTTGGCCATCAGTATTGTCACATACGAGTCTCTATGAGTTGGACTTGAATAATCACATTCTTCTCCTCTACTGGGTTTGTCGATTGAGAAATCAATTATACAACATCAATATTTGTAGTGGTGCATCTGGAGTAGAGGAATCTGTTCTATATGACATTTGCCACCTCTCTGGTGGATATGAGTCTGCCATTAAGTATTTCTTGAATTGTGTAAGTATCGATATTCAAATGAAACACACAATGCATAGATTCAGTTGGTATAAGAATGCAGAATTTACTGCACAAAAACTACGAAAATACGATTTGTCTTTTTTTTAAAAAAATTGCAGTACAGTAAAGCCTCGCACAAGTGTTTGTGTTGCCTCTTCGTAATCGTGATAGGCAACTTCATCAACTTCAATTATGCGATTTTTAAAAAAAATCAATTGCAGCTTCCAGAAAGCTTGAAAAGACGGTTCAAATATCTAAATGGATTAATTCGAAGTCGTAGAATTCATTTTCGCCATTTGCACAGCTCAGGACTGTCAACTTTGCGAAATAAAATTTTTATCTTCGCAGGTGGGCACCACAGCTCAAAATTGACTGCAGATTCGAATTCTACGACCTCGAATTAGTAATACTAGACATCAATATCGAATTTCTACGTCTTCTGGAAGCTATAATGGGATTTAAAAATAAAAACACACCATTCGCAACAAGGGTCACAAAACAGGGCTGTGTATTAGACATAGCCCTGTTTTTCGTCCCTGGTTGCGAATGGTGTGTTTTTTAAACTACTTGAACAAAGGGTCTAGGGTGGTAGATTCGGGCACCGGGATTCCAATACCGCGATTAATTAGCGGAGATATCAGACGAAGAAAGCTTCAGCCAATCAGAATGCTTGGTTACTAGTGTTTTTTTTTTCAAAAAATAACTTTTGATCTCAGATCGGCGTGAGAGGTGTCCAGGACGGGGTATTTGGACCAGGCGAATTCAACGCCGCGGTCAGTTTTCCGATCCGATGCGTATTCGCGGAGATAGAGGCTGTTCTGCGTATCTCGCGAACTATACGATGTAGCTGAAAACTGATTGCAGATTCGTGTTCAGCGACCTCGAATTAGCCAATATACCAAATTCCAGCTCCGCTCCGTTTGGCTGTAAACAAAAAAGTTGAGAATTCGACAAAATTCTTTCACAAAACTGAACCCAACCAAAAAAATTGACGAATTGGGGTAGATGAAGGGTACAGGGTGATAGATTCGACCACGGCAACTGCCAATCCGCGATTAGTTTCACGATCGGATGCGAACTCGCCAAGATATTTGGCTTCAAAGTTGACGAGACCTTCCAACCAATCAGAATGCCAGGCTACCCCTAGTTGCTTAATAGCTATGCATTTTTCCAACCTTTTCAAAAACCACTCCTACACAAAAACTAATGCCAAATTGCAGCTGAGCGACCTCGAATTAGTCAGAAATAACTTTCGTAAGTGGTGTAGATAGCATGGTTTGTTCCCGGAGACTTGCTGGTGGCCTCTCAAAACTCAAAATTGCTATGTAATTTTTCTACTTTTTTAAAAACGATATTACTTTGGTCGTATGCTAGTTGGATGTCTTAACATAGGTGCAGTGTCTATAGCAGTGAATATTCAAATAGCATTCTTGAAGGCAACTTATTCTGTTAAAATTCTGCTAGGAACGCTAGGTAACTAGTAACGTTTACAAAAAATTCTTTTAAGGAAAGAGTTTGAAAAAATCTGAGTTCTTTTATAGGTATAATAAAATATACCAACTTGAATAAACTCAAACTCGATGCAAAAATAATAAGTTTTTTTTTAAAATAAAATTACATTTTTTTTCCTGTAGATACAAATGAAAAATAGGTACACATAACATTTGAATAATGTTATTGCATTAACCCAATTAGGGTGGATAAAGCAACAGATGAGAAAAAAGAAAAAAGTATAGCTTTACAGTTACTCAGTTAAACGTATGCAAAAATAAGTAACATGTCTTCATCACATCTTTCATAAACAAGTCCTTTAAGACTTGAATCAATCCCCTTCAAAATTGCTTCAATTGAATAACAAATAAATAAATAAATAAAAAACTACAGTCAGCATACAAAAAACTTAAAGAGAGAATTTACGGCACGTATTGTCAGACAAAAACCAAACAAGTAGGTACATAATTTTTTACACAAGCATACTCGCAAAACTAGTAAAGAAAGATGATAAAAAATTTTACAGCCTTGATTTAATGATAAAAGTCCTATTTCAGATTAATACATCAAATTATTAAATTGGACTACAACGATAAAATAGGCATTTTATCAAATATTACATCAACACACAAAAATTCCCATTACTTTTTTCTGGTTTTTACAATAATGGTACACTCGAAACACCTACAATTTTGATATAATTACAAAATTAAAACGAGATACTTCATTCATTTAGAAAATTTAAATATCTAAGTCATGTTACACACAAAAAAAGAGGGGAAAAAATTATTCGTAGGCCAAACGACGAGATAGGAACAACTACAATATTAAAGAAACAGTCGTATTTAGGTACATAAGTATTATTCACATAAAGAGGAAAAAAATCATCATAGGAAAAAAATAATTACAAATATTTCACCTGAATCCTGCATACGAGGTGATTTATAACTGATATGGTCCCTTCAAAAGAGTAAATATGTAACTTATCATTTATTATTATAGGTATAGCGAAATTGTATTAGCGTTTAGTAACTTGACGAGAAAGACGAGACTTGGTTTCATTTTCTTGGAGTCAATTAGGCAACTGTACTTGCACATGTATCATAAAGGTTGCCCATGTGCTTAACTGAAGAATGCAGATTACCTAAGAACGACGCTGTATAACTCCAATAGGAATGTCACACCGTTTAAAACAACCATAAGTATTAGGAACCCAGTTAGGATAACGATTCGGAAGAAATGGACATCGAGGGCAATATGTTGTTATTATTGAACCTGTACACCTGCGTTCTTTCAGTCTTATCGCCGTCGTGACCGGCTGAATTCTGTTTGAAAAGCTTGCTCGTCTTGGCGATGGGCACTTCTTGCAGAACAATAGCCGCGTCGTCCGATTTATCCACGCTGAACTGTCTCTTGAGAAATTTCGAGACGAATTTGGTAGAAGAAGGGTTCTCATTTGGGGGTAAACAGCGATAATAATTGTACGGTGTGCTGAGATCGTTTTCCTTGGGCGTGTTGTGTTTTTTAGATTTCGATGACGCGGATCCGATGTTTTTGTTAATGAACGAGACGCCGACGAGATCGATATTTTTGTCGGCTGATGAATAAGGTGAGTTCGTACCGGAATTCAAAAGTTTACCGTTCGCTTCCGGGATATGTTTCATTTTCTGGTCGAACGATAGCGCGTGTCTGTAGTATTCGTTTCGGTCGGACGAGTCGAAGGTCATTTGACGTCTGGCGTTCCACGATTTTTGACCGAATGACGAGCCGCTGTCGGTGAACAGGCCGCTGTCTAAGGATTTCTGCATGACCAGCTGCTTATTGATGGAGATCGGTTGGTCCGATTCGATACTGCTTTCCGAAGGCAGTTTACCGCAATTAGCCAGTTTTTGGTAGCGGTGTTCTCGAGACAGTTTGATCAGTTCTTCGTCCAAGCTGCAAGAAATCGCAAAACATGAGATTTTCCTTAAATTTAAAAATATTTTCAACTTAGGAGTTACGTACGTACCCGTGGTTATCCCTGAATGCATCGCAGGGAGAACACTCGAATTAATTTTTATGCCATAAGGGAATTCATCAAGTAGAAAGTGCAGAAAAATGGTTACTTACGTAACTGGAGGGGGTAAAGGGATCTCTTTATCGAAACCTTCTTTACCTAGCAACCAATAAGTAGGCATTTTTCCTTTACCTTTGAGCTCAGTTTCGCCTCGATATTCTAGTCTGTATTTTCCAACAAGATCGAGCTTCAGTTTGGTCGTCTCCGAGATATGTATTCTACCAGGTGACCCTTTTTTTTTTTTTTTTTTTTTAAACACAAACAGAAGAAAATAAACAAATGACGCTTTCTATAGCCGAAAAGCTCAAACAAAGATCTACACAGTGACGCCATCTTTTCGAAAGCTTTCAGTTTTAGAAATACGAAGCAATATTGTAGATGGCACTGTATGTATTCTACCTGTCGATTCGAGCCTGGATGCCGTATTCACGGTGTCTCCGAATAAGCAATATCGAGGCATGGTTAGCCCAACAACGCCAGCGCAGCAAGGACCTGTGAATCAAGTCACGTATTAATTGACTAAGGTTACACTTCGATGTTTTATGTATATGTATTCAACTTATGAAGAATCATAGCGTATGAACCTGTGTGTAGCCCTATGCGTAATCTTAAGGGTGTCAAAGGCAGGTGTCTGATTTTGAATTGTCCGCTTTGGTGCAGCAAGTCCAAAGCCATGGTTGCTATTTGATCCGCGTGATTGGGTATTCGCACAGGTAAGCCTCCAACTACCATGTAAGCGTCTCCGATTGTTTCAACCTGAAATATTTAGGGAAAATGTTATTTTTAGAATTAGCGCCTTCAGTTTTTAAAAAACTTACCACTTTTGCCAAATGTCAATTTTTGAAAATTTGTCAATATTTCCAAATTTGTAAATTTTCTAAAATTTGACAATTTTGTCAATTTTGTCAATTATTTTCAATTTTGCCAATTTTGCCAATTTTTCAAAATTTTTTAGCGTTTCCATTCCCCAAAATATGCCAATTTTCCAAATTTTGACAGTTTTTCAAATATTGCCAATTTCTCAAATATTACGAATTTTTCAAAACTTATGCATTTTTATTTTTTCAAATTTTTTAATTTTGTTTATTTGCTAAAATTTACCCGATTTCTCAAAATTTCAAAATTTGTCAAATTATCGATATTTGTCCATTTTCTACAATTTGTCGATTTTCCAAAATTTGTTAATTCTTCAAAACTTGTTAATTTATCAAAACTTGTCAATTTTTTAATTCTTGTATATTTTTTAGATTTTTCCAATTTTCCAATTTTTTTTTGTTTTTTGAATTTTGTTGGTTTTTTGATTTTTAAATTTTTTCAATATTTTTATCAGTTTGCCAGTTTTTTATATCTCGCCATTTTTTTTAAATTTGTTGATTTTTGAAAATTTGTCAGTGTTTCAGAATATTCCAATTTGTCAATTTTTCAAAATTAAATTTTTGTCCTAAATGCGTAAATTTTTTAAAATTTGGCATTTTTTGATTTTTTAAAATTTTTTTAATGATGTCGATTTTCCAATTTTTTCAGTTTTTCGGTTTTTATCGGTTTTTGAAATACTTATTGCCAATTATTAGGTAATAATTTATCAATTTTACAAACTTTGACAGTTTTTTAAAAACATGAGTTTTTTAAAATTTGCACATATTGATTTTTTCCAATTTTTTTCAATTTTGTTGATTGATAAAATTAATTTTTTTTATTAAGAATTCGTCAGTTTTGCAATTGTTATCAATTTTCCAAATTTTATCAGCTTTTCACACAAATCTCTTACGCGTGAACATTTGCCCATAATTCATCAAACTTCCAAAATTTGTCAGTTATTCGCAATTATCCAGTTTTTAAAGATCTGTGAATATTTCAAAATTTGTCAAATTTTCAAAAATATCATATTTCCAAAGATTGCCAAATTTTCAGAAATTGTCAAATTTCCAAAAATTGTCAAATTTTCAAAAATTGTCAGATTTCCAAAAATTGTTAAATTTTTAAAAATTTTCAAAAATTTTCATATTTTTAAAAAATGTCAAATTAATTGTCAAGCTTTCAAAAATTGTCAAAATATCAAAAAATGTCAAATTTCTAAAAATGGTCAAATTTTTAAAAATTGCAAAATTTTCAAAAATTGTCGAATTTTTAAAAAATGTTAAATTTTCAAAAATTGTATTGCCAGAAATTGTCAATTTTCAAAAATTGTCGAATTT
>JAAOIU010216220.1:0-23936 GCA_018107765.1 Hypogeococcus pungens | reverse complement strand
ACTTGGAAATTTTTAAAGAAATAGTTAAATTATATCAGAAAGTCAGAAATTACTTTTTTTCTCGGTAATTTTAATGAAGATATGAAAGAAAAAAAATTATGTAAAATACGCTGAATGAGAATTTAAAAAAAAAACTAAAATTATTAATCACTGAAATTTTTTGTTTTCAACATCGCTCATTTCTCTTCAATTTTTTCTACAAAACTATCAAAAAATCAGAAATCATTCACAAAGAAAAAACATAGGCCAGCTATCAACATTTCCTTCCAGAAGAAACTTTACTTTTATAAATGATTTTTAGGTACCTGTTTTCTATTGACTACTTGAATTCTGGTCTTGACGTAAGGGAAATGATTGGCCACAGTCAAAATAGTTTTCCGTTTCCATTGTTCATGCAGATCACCATGAGGCTTCCCATTTGACGTGAAAGGAGTCGCATATACAAATCGTTCTGAAGAAGAATCAGAAATTTCAACACGTGAAATAGCACGTTCTAAGCGAGCGCCAAATATTATTACAAAAGAAATTAAATTACGCACTCAAATTGAAATTTCTTTCAAAATAGGTTTTTCTATGTCGTTCTTCGTAAATTTCGAAATACGGTTCGACATACGTAATTTGTATGTAGGCTTTATCGGGATCTAGAGTATTTGGGTCGACAACGTTAGAATCTTTAATAATGTTAACGACATCTGGTCCGAATCGTTCAGAATAGAAGCTCTACAAAATTAATAAATAAATCCGATGTCATTTTTTAAACTAACAAATAAAATAATAATCTTTAAAAAATTACCTGAAGTCGACTAAATATTTCCGATAATTTAGTCAACGTGGGTTCCTTGTAAATAAATTCTTCTCCATTCAAATCACCAAATTTTGTACCATAAAAACCAACTCGGAAGTACGTTCCAAAAATACGTTTACCTTGTAACTGCTCCAGTCGAGTATAAGCTTCGTTCAATTTACTAAAAGAACAGACGACTCATGAATTTATTGAATAAAAAGAAACTCCACCAATACAACAATTCTAACCTGTAAATATTGGCTAATTTTTTGTAGTCATGGTTTTTCTCAATAATCGGTATCATTACTTTGTATACTTCACTCATCGCTTCGTACATTCCAGCCTAAAAGTGAATATGGAAGAATAAACCACCAAAAACACAGGTTGTGAGCCTCAAAAGTGTTTCAAATCACGTACCAATTGGAAAGAACTCGCAGCATGTTCCAATAATCCAATTAATCCATTTTCGGTGAAATCTTTGCCTAAACAGAAGCCTTCTTCTTCGGGCCTAAGTACGTCGTCGGATACAGCACATTCTTCTAAAATATTCAGAGTGATTTCCTCAAAACTAGCAGCTCCCAAGGGAAGATGCTGTTGATCTTCGAGCATTTGCAAATATTCCGAAACCAGTGCTGCACTATGAACAAGACACATTCCAGCTTCGGTATGGTTATTGTGCTGTACAAATGGAAAAATCAAGTTGTACTAAAGATTATTCGTTTTTAAGATTGCATAAAAAAGCATACCTCCATATGTTTTTGCGCCATATTTGCTAACCAGGTAACCCTTAAATCGGGTGAATTTTGGTACCCTTTCGCAATCCTGAACATGAGATCGAGTAACATTTCTGGATCTTCTTGGAACTCTTTCATTTTAACCGTATCCGACAAAATCATGTGTAAATTAAACACGAGATCTTTCACCTGAATAAAATCATCAAATAAAAATTTGAAATATTTCTTTTCTACTTTTCTAATAATCGCATAGCTTCTTCAATCGGACCTGTTCAGGAAACGTGGTATCTTGTAAATCTTTGTCTTCGTCCGAGTACATTAGAATAGTTTTCAAAGATCTCCTGAGAGCTACTTCATTAAAAGTATGACTAGTACCAACGAGGGAACTTAGGGACATTGTGACTTGCATTTTAACTCTTGTGAAATTCTGCGATTAAAAAGAAACAGCGTTAAAAACGAGTAAGATTTTGTCAACCTATTCTTTAAATTTCAATTTACATTGCCGATTTCGAAATTCTGTCGCATAAGCATATACAACGAAGCAGCAGCTTGAGATCGAATACTGCCTAAATTCGAACAACAATGTTTCAACAAAAGTAAACACAAATCGGCGCACTGTTCGGCTTCTTCATCGAATAATAAACTAGGGAACTGGAAAATGAACCAGAAACACCCACTTGAAATGAAATTAAACGAAAGTTAACGCATTTCTACATTATTATTGACCTACCTTGTATGCGAAAGATCTTTGAACGGCGAACATACTCTGAAGCACACATGTGCTTTGATTTCTAGACAACGCATGGAGCAACACTTTCAACACACTTTCTAAAATACTGTGCAAGTGATCGGACTGCGTAGCCACCTACGAGTTATAATTTGTAAAGTAATTCTTTTAAATCTGATTAACTGATTGGTCACGTTCCACTCACTTGTACAATTTGTTCCAGAGTATCTAAAATAATGAAGCTAACTTCAGTGGCCAAGTTGCCTTCGACTTGGCAATCGTTTTCGTTTTCTGGTTTGGGTTTGTCCGCACTCTCCGAATTAGGACGATACAAAACATGATCTTTACGCCACCTGTAACGATCTCCTGGACCGCCTGGAAAAGCTTTCGTACAATAAACAATTTCTCACACATTTTCATAACACCCTAGATGTTCTAAACAAGTACCTTTTTTTCTCATCATCAGTTCTGAACGAGCCGAGCCTTGTCCTAAAATAACATCTTCCAACCTCGATTTGATATCCATCGTTTTATTAAACGTCTGTTGACTGGAGCTTTTCATAATCTTACGGCCCTGGGAAAAAATATATGAAAAAATTTCGACTTTTTCCCAACGTAATGGAATATTATTAGATAAGCTTCATGTACTCACTCTGTATTCGAAACATGATATGCAAATATTCAACATCTCTAACATCTGAAGCAATCTTTGAGTAGACCATTCTATCCACCATTTCCTCAGCATCTCCTTATCCATATTTTTAATCACCCACAGAAAACAAATGAGTAAATTTTGCGTCGTTTCGTTGCTCAATGTACATTTTCGAGGCTACAAAAAATTACAAAATTAACACTCACTACGTTTAGTATTTTTCTTAAGAAATTATCAATGGCTCACTTGTTGAGCAAATCTATAGGCATCGTTGGAGCTGTGTTTAATACCAAACATGGACGTGCCAGCTATAGCCATGGCAATCGACTGATGAATACCATTGGTTTGCTCACACTCAGTGCTTTGGTTAAGTAACGATCGACCTGCAAAAAAAAAGATCAGATTTACTACAAAAAATACTAAAAATTGAATTTGAGAATGGATTTGCGAATTATACTTTTCAAATCATTATTCCAAGAATAAAGTTGAGGTAACATGTCCATCACAATTAACAATAATGGTAAGTAAAGCGCCGCGACTCTAGCTTTTGATTCAGGTTCAGCGTATCGTACATCCGAATCATGGGACGTCATTAGGTTTCTAATTATATTTACTACTTTACTGTGCAAAACCGGGATCCTATTTCATGAAAAAAATTCACATCAATTTCGATCCCCTAGACTGAATAAATCTACGATCTAGGTCAACGACACTCACTGCATATCCAATATGGTGGCTAAATCGCTAAATATCAACCCTACAAAGTAATGGTGCTGTCTAAATTCCGGAGACAATTCAGCATACAATTTTTTATCTTTAGTCGTTAAAAAAGACATGAACGACGACTGACTAGTCGTGGACGATACCGAAGGTGATGGCGACGTGGACGTCGAGTTCGACATGAAAGGTGTACCATAAGGTAGATTTAACGCGACAAAGTGTTCGTGACTAAATATAATTCTCAGAAAGTCCAACTGTAACAAATTGAATAGTCATTAATAGAACAAACAAGTAAACAATAAAAAAAATAGTTTTGTTATTTCGTACGTACCTTGAGACTGTACAAAGTGTGAGCATCAGGCAACGATGATATTTTGGTTGACATATGTTTATAGTAAGTTTTGATCATCATAAATATGAAGCCACGGTCGGCTACAGATATCAAGTCAAATAGAAAAAATGCCAAGCTACAGTTCATACTTTGGATTAACTGAAATTGCATAAATAAATGAATTGAATTCTTTTTTGATTTCAAAACGTAGGTGCCGAAAATACTGGTGACAAATAGTTCAAAGATGATGGATGATTGTTTTTCTCCCGTACCCAACTGACCTTAATATCTCGATTATATCCAGAAATGATATCCGAAGTGAACGTAGTGACTAGAGTGGCAATGTCATCCAAAAACTGCTCAGAAAATCGATGTTTACGTGGGGAATCTAATCCGCTAACCGCCGCTAAGTATTCAACCATACTTTTAATCATCAAATCAAAGAAGAACCTGTCAAAAACGAATAAAAAAATCATTTAAGAATGACTGTAAGTTCAGGTATCCACGAATCGATGAAATCGACCACCTTACCAAGAGTTTGTTATAGCACACTCTCGAGCCGAACCGCTCGTAACAACCCACTGCAGCGCAATTTCTTCATGAAGTAATTTTGCAGCATCGGGACGAGATACAGAAAACCCACCGTTCAGAATACCACTAGGTTGTATTTTTCTTATATTATTTTTCCTCGTATACATATCAATTTCGCCATCCATTTCTGACTTGTGAACAGAATTTGAATTTCTGAAAAACGTAATTAGTTGTTGATTAAAACTTTGATAGGCTTGAGGCAGATACTACGCGAAAATTCGTACTACCTTATTGGACTATCTAAGGAGAACGCTTTTGATACCAAATTAGGAATACAACATTGATATGCAGTATAAGTGGTCAAAAGACTATGCCATCCAGCCGTCTCCTGTTCACTTTCAGGTAATCCCTGGAAAATTTACCGATATTTACATCTTCAAATCAACCGAATCGCCTTGTTGATGAATGCGAATTTAATTTACCGTATTTATGAGTTTCACTACCACAGCAATAGTTTCAAAAACAGCCTGTCCAATATTAAATACGCAGTTGTTCAAAATGGGTGGTTTTACCAGCAAGGATAATAATTTATCTAGCACTAAGGGTAAAAATTTCACTAAAGGTTCCAGCTTGGCTTGACTAATGTTCAAAATTCTGTAAGAAGATAAACAAAAACACAACGTAGCCATAACATTTAAATTTTAAGCCATTGGATCAATTGATCTGCAAAATATTTTACCTATTTTTGAATTCATTTTCAATATTTGTATCGTTGACTAGACGAGTAGGTATCGAACCATGCTCTAGCATACCATCGTATATGAAAAATTGGTCCAAATATGGGTCCTGTAAAATTACGTTATTTTCAAAAAAGCTACACCAAACTCAAGATTAGTATCACAGCACTAAGCATTACCCCGGTATGAATCGATGAAACACTTTCCACACAAAGGGTAAATAAACTTTTATGATTGTCAACCCATTTGATGCCAGGCAATAATACATCTGGTGGAATATACGAGTAATTAGATGGAGGATACTCGACGGTAACCGGAAGACAAAATTCTCCAGTTTGAAGACGATGATCTTTCATCAATGGTAACCACTGGTAAGAAAAAAATACAAAATTTTACCTACACAAGCTTGACTGTATTAATGAAAAAGTGCTGATTCACTAACCGTGTATCCAACTGGAGTCTCGACGCAATTATTTTCCACTTTTTTTTGGCAACTTACATGATAGAAAGTGAAAAACAAATGATGCTGATCGCTCAGATTCGCCGGTAATTGAACTTTAAACTCGTCTTGAAAACAAGGGCACCTAAAAAGCAGTTAATTACATACTTGAAACATTTGAGCTCACATTTCATGTGCAAATCGTCACTCGAGGTTATCTTTATCAAGTATTAGTACCTATTATGATAATTCACAGCGGCGTATACTTCTGAGGTGAACTGAGGACACGATGATTTACCGTATATCACATCTAAAATTTGTTGTCTATCTTCTCCGAATAGGACTTCCATTTTTACTGCGATATTACGAGCCGAACCTATGAAAAATTTCTATCACGATGAGTAATCTGTTTAAACAACTGCGGCTAATTTTTGTGAATAATGACTTTTTTTTGCAATCACATTACCTGTCCTTCCAGTAAAGTTGAGTTCTTTTGGATAAACGTACAGCAGGTTTCTGTACAAATAATGGGGAATGTAGACCTCTTTAGAAGGAAATTCTAATACTTCTTTAATGATTTTATTTTTTTCATCTATAAAAAAAAAAAAATCAAAATAGCCATGCTATAAATATAACACGAGATACAGAAATCACTATTCAATCAAAAAACTGACAAAAACTATTCATTTTTTTCATTGTTCGTCTATATTTTAAATAAAATTAATATAAGCGATCGTATTTTTTTCTTTTTTTGAAAAATTGATACGTTTTTTGTGATGTTCAAGTTCTTGAAGTACACCAATAGGTAATGTTATAATTCCAATATTTCTTCTCCCCTCCAATTTCAGCAAATCACTTTCCTTATTCATTCTAAACTACGGCATCCTGTTGGAATTTCATACATATAAAATTTCCATCATGAGGATTTAAATTTAAAAAATGATCACCAGTTCACCACGCGTGGCAGGGATGGATGTAAAAAAGGCAGGGTTGGCACGTAGAATATAATTTGACGTTTACGCATAGAGGTGGAGCATACGTGTATACTACGCGAGTAGAATACACGACTGTTTCACACGTAGAATGTGGAATACGTAGAATATGTAGAGAACATCAAAAAACACTGCTCTAAAGCTAAAAAAAAAACCTCCGAAGTGTTCGGTGTTTGGCAATTTTTTCAATTTTCAATGCGGTTTTCAAAATGCAGACAGTTCAAAATTGAGACAGTTGAGTCAATTTTGGAAATTTGTCCATTTTTCCATTTTTGGTCAATGATCAAAATTTGTCCAATTTTCAAAATTCCATAACCGTGTTATTTGATTTTTCGACGTTTTATACATATTTTTTATATTCTACGTATATTCATACGTATTTTACGCCTATTATACGTGTAAACGTAGAATTAAAATATTCTATACGTAATTTGCCATTTCTGAGAATGTGTACTTATAAAACGTCGAAAAATTATGCTCTAAATTTTAAAAAAACAAAGTCGCCAAAATTTTCAAAATGTTGACAACCTTGTTTTTTAGATTTAAGGGCACGATTTTTCCACGTTTTACACACATATAGTACATATATTCTACATATAAGTATTTCACGCATAAAATACGCGTTAAAGTAGAAGTAAAATATTATACGCATAAAATGCCATCCTCGTGTTCAATATTCTTCGTATTTTACGTCAATTGTACACGTAGGTAAGCCACTTATGTGTATAATTGACGAGGAATACGCAGAATATTGAACATGTAATACTATTATGAGTACTTTCTGCATCCAAAACATTCTATCATTCCAAGTGTCGTGACTCGTCATCACAATATCCTACATCAAAACAGATCGATAGTCTACGTGTCAACTTTGCTTATGAATAATATGTGTTTATCACAAAAGGAAGCAGTAAGATATGGACAATTATAGTAGCATGATTATCACACTATTCAACCAAATAAACGGAAGAAAAAATTAATTGCGATTTTGATAAACAAAAGAATGGTTACGAAGTTCATCACTGTCGCCAAATCCCAGCATAATTATGTCATTTAGGTATGCTAGATTTACGCAATTTTTTTTTACAATTTTTCGCTTCCTGTATCATAAAATTACGCCTGGAAGCAAAAACACTAAAAAAAAATTATGACAGATTGTGACATAATTATGCCAAGTTGGTAACAGTAATAGCTCATCTCAATACCACTTTCATCGTTCGTAGGTTTAGGAAAAAATAAACATTCGACACCGGTATTTACACATGTTCATGCCGTTCACCGTTCTATGTTACTATCTTATTAGCACACACAAATATATAAATATTCAGAATTTCAAAATTACCAACCCTACCATTCTCGAGACGATTAAACCACGTGCACGCGAAACCTTTAATCTTTTTAATTGGTTTATATACAAACTATTGGCAAGGCTGTGTAAACATTAACATTGACCGTTATCGATTCAAGTGGTAAAGAAAGAGAGAAAGAGACGATTCGGTTGAAAACTAGAGCATAACACCTACGTAGACTTCGACGTTACTTGCCGACCATTCCTCTTCGATACAAACTTAGTTTCTAAATCTCAGTCGGTCGTTTATTCTATTTATTATGTCAGTCACGTATAGTTAATCAAGAATCGACGAATTCGTACAACAGAAGAATACGGTAGAAGCGAGAACCCGTACGAACATTCTTTGCTACTCAATGTGGCGACGAATTATGAATTAACATGCTTATCACGTGGCTGCATATGCAGTTGGAGCTTCTCAAAATCATGGTTTAAAAATAAGTATTTTTACGATTAATCTCGACGCTTGGGTTCGTTTGTCGACTATATAAGACTCACCTAAACATGGCAACAACTGTTCTAACTCGGGAGTCAGGCAGTTCGCTTTGATTTCTTCCGGGCACGGCGATATGTCTAATTTCAACACACCAGATATACTTTTCAGCTTTTTCAGTACCGAACAAGGGCGTTTCAGGTCTTGTAGAAATTTATATAAATCTTCATCACGCAAACGATCCGATTCCTGCGAACAATAAAAGTCGTTCATTCGTTCTTTAGGTTGCTAGTCGAAAGGTCAATAGGGTAAACTATGTTACTAGCGCAATATAACAGCGTAATAATACCAGTACGTACCTACCATAAAATATAAGGTCAATAAAATTAGATTATTACACGTTTAGAGAAGAAAAGTACATATTTCTCTGCTTGTATATAAATGAAGCGAAAAATACCAATATACGTAGGCAATTTTTCAACCTATAAAGTTGATAAAAAAACTTACTTGTTTAAAGAAATTAGTTATTTTCAAAGTAACTGGCCTAAATGTGTCGAAATTTGACGTAAGATCGTCCGATGACCAACTGCTACGTTTATCTGAAGTGCTCTTCCTCTCCAACGAGCCTCTTCGAGTTAATCCGATTTCTGTGGCTTTTTTACGTAATTGCTCTAAATTACTACCGCTGAATTTGCGATCTATTCAAAAGCACAAAAAGAATTTGAAAATTGTCGAAGTTTCACGCCAGAAGAACATAACATATCCTACCTAGACTGTTCGAACCAGAGCTTTCTTTATCGTTTGTGTCACGTTCTAGACTATTCTTACCATTGATCACGTTCATTAAGTAGACGGCCGTCCAACAGAAGGGCATTCGATATTTTCCTAAACGTTCGCAAGATTGCGAAGCATTTGTTTTAATTTTTTCGATATTCTGAAAAACATATATATATACAAATATATATACATATAGGATTCAAAATTTTATGAAATGTATTTCCTATACCTAAACTGTCAAGGACTTATACGTGACGAAGCATAACTGTGCTACGTAACCTCGATAATTCGCCCTCCTCTTTCCATATCATCAAGAGCGACACTGCCTTATACAGAACGTGAAATAGACGGAAACCACTTACCTTTTCGTCTTTAATGTAAGGTTCGATACAATCGTTGATATCACCCTGAAGCACCTTTTCTAATTTAATAACCAAAAAGAGGTCCGGCGAAGGGTAAGTAATATTGAATATACACCCTTTGCTCTGCGTACTAGCGTCGACATAGGGCACATGTGTTGAAAGCATAGATCTAATTTCGTCGGAATTTAAGTCGAAATAAAAGCTCTCGGAAACTTTGCGTCTTTCTTTACAATCGTATAGTGCAATCGAGGCGAAGATAGGTTCGACTTCGAGCTCTAGCCTGAAAAAAAAAAANCACCCCATACTTACAGGTTTTTAAAAATTAATTTTATTATTACTTCAATTGTAAACATTTGACGAGAATCCTATGCGCTATAGATTCGACCGGTACTTCCGGATGAGCTCGTCGTTCGACGAAGTCCTCAATATCGCTAGGTGGGTATAATAGCATTAATGCCTCCTAAAATGGAATACATTTGTGAATTACTGTCGAAACCTCAATGTTCGAAATTCAGTAAATTATACACACTTGTCGACTTTCCTGTCTTTCACTTTCAACTGTCTCTTGAGGTGATCGTTGAAGTAAATATAATAATAGAGGATCGTTCATGGTATTCATCAAATCAAAACTAGCCCAACTACTGCGATGGGTTTCGGCAGAATTCTGACTAGCGACAGATTTCCTGGCTATGGAAGACGTCTCGCTACCCTGTGGAAAGATTTAAAATTAATAGCGTCTCCATACAAGAAACAATCAATGAATATAACTTACACCTCTCAATGTACTGTCATCATCTGATAAAGTCTGTTCGTTAATGTCGAGTTCAAACTCTTGTCTAGGAATGTTCTGCAGTAAAATTTCCCTTTCAGTGAGTCGATCTCGAAGGGTAGAACTGGTGGAATGATGCCGGTAACAGTATTCCACCACCACCCAATCATGAGTATAGCAATCGATACACTCCTTTACGTACGGATCGAGTTCGGAACTGGGACATACAAGAACAAAGGTTAAAAATAGAACACGCTGCGAATTTGTTTGTACATAATACCGGCATACTAACATCGGTTCCTTCGGTAAAATCGGTTTTTTTGTACGAAGCTTACGTGGTTCGATAAATACTTGAACGTCGTTAGGTGGGAAGTCAATAATCGACCGAAGAGGATGTCGATCGATAACCATCTGATGTTGCTGAATAAAATCTTCATAGTCTAAAGGGTCTACAATATCACAAGGCTAAAAAAATTTAGGGTATTAAGCGAAAATCAACGATAGACAAGTGTATTTCAAATTCAATGTGAATTTCTCTTACAGAAATCGAAACTACCGGTGCTTTGATTTCATTTTTGTAGACCCCTTTGACATTTGTTGTATACGAAATTTGCTTCCTAACATCCGCAGCTTGTTGTCTACAAAAAAAACAATTCAATTTGTTCTACTTCACACAGGTTTGTCGGTAACGTATATGAATAAACAAAGGTTAATGCCGCTTGCTAACAACGGAAATAAATTTGATGTGGTGAAAACAAGTAATGAACAAAATTGTTGGAATTTCAATACAAAAGAAACGTGAGTCTTTCAGCAGCCTATTGTTTACTTATACGAATGTGAGGTTTCACTAATGAAACATTGAGTCAGACGGTAAATTACACCGTCATATAAGGTATCACACCAGATAAAATTTAAATTGTAAATTGAGTCGTACTTGGAATCACTTACGTTGACAGTTTTTGGGCAAAAGCTCTTTGAACGGAAACCATGGTTTTCTCGGTACTAGGCGTACTTTGGCATCTGACTGGTGCTTCTTCTTATTTTATCATTTTTGGTTATGAAGTCGCCGAAATTTTATCGCACTAGAGATTCATAATCAATTGTTAAACCTTGTGGATATTTCACGCACAGACACCGAAAGTTTCATGCGGTAGTGGATACCGACTCCACAAATTTTTATTGATTATTTTAAACAGCTCATACTCGTCGAAATACCTTGAAAAATACGCAAACGCACAACGTTACTCTACCCGCATGGTTTTCTTCACAATAAACTACAGAACTACACCACACACCTTGAGCGCGTTCGAGCTTTCTTCCATTTCCATCTTTCCATAAACAAACTTCCTCAAGGTTATTGGCTGATAAGGAAGTCAATGAAGAACTTTGAAATTGCACATATTTTTATTACACCTAATGCAATGTTGCCGGATAACAAATGCCTTGGTCTTGGTTCAAGGTCTTGGTTATGGTTAAATTTTATGATTTTATTTCTCCTCGATCATTTTTCTTTTTATTCATCTTATACTTATACATCCATAAAAAAATTTATAAATTTTGAATGTTTGATTCTGATTCAAACATTCAGCCAAATGCACACATTTATCAATCATCTTGAAAGTGAAGCATACCCGCCAGCAAAACGAATTGCACAGAAGCGCTAATCACATTTGCCTACTTCATTATTCGGGGCAAAAGGGCAAAACGCAGAAGGCAGAACAAAAGTTGAAAAATGCGCATTAATTTTCAATTTACATGGAGGCTGATGAGGAGCAAAAAGACCTATTACTATTTCAACAAAAAGAGCAGATAACGTAAATACAAAATTAATTCCAATATTTTCCGCTCGTTTTCTACGACAACATTGAATTCAATAAAATTGGATGAATTAAGAACTTATAATTGTTTGAAAACGACTTTAGAAACTATAATATCGACATCCAAAGTGATAATTTTGATTAGCTATGGCCGAGAAATAACGATCCATCCACTTCAATATCCGTTTATTGGGTGGGAGGGGAAGGGGTGATGCAATAGTGGAATTTTCTTATGAAAATACTCTTCACGAGTTATTATTTCATGGACACGTTTTCAAAACAACGCTTGTAATGCATATTCTTTAATCAAAACATGAAAGTAAGTATTATTCATTTGTAGTAGCAAAGCTACTCACAGTCACAGCAGAAGTTGAAACTTGAAAAAAAATCTAAAGAAGAAGATGAAAACTAAAAAAAATTGACGTTTTGAAAAATGTACCTGACCAGTAGCTGACCCAGCTGAGAAGGTGGTTGGACTTGGAAGGGAGAGAAAATCCTCAATTTCATAAAATATGTATTGAATTTGAACAGGATAAGGATATTTTTATATGATTTGAAATTCAGCTTATTTCTTACCTCGTAATCAACCTGAAATTCAGGAAACGACTGCGATTAAGGGATTCCTATTCCTCACGTTGCGCGTTTTGTAATCATTGCTTACCCTGTTCGTCTTAGCATATAATGTATTTTAAATGGGGCGGTTTCTGCAGGATTTCTCAAAAAGGCTAAATGAAATTCATTGAAATTTGGATATGTTTTAAACAACGGTATTCCTACTATCGCTACAGTAGAGCCCTACGCTATAGAGCCGTGATGCAGCGTTACTCTATCAAACAGAAAATTGAAAAAAGGCATTCTCTATCACTATAGACACTCTATATCTATCACATATCTAAATTTGATTGAATTTCATCAGGCCATTTTCGAGAAATCCTACTGAAACAAGACTGAAACTGCCCCATTTAAAAATTTAAAATACATGACATGCAGGCGAACAGGGTAGGCAATGATTAAAAAAACGCGCATCGCGAACATTTATATAACTGGAGCCGAGGCACCAGGACCGCCAGGACCGGGCCGTAATATTCAGGGTAGGCAATTTCTGACACCGACACCGAGGAACCGTTAAATGTGGCAACAAAGGATGTGATGTTTTTTCAAACTTTTTTTTATCATTCATTTGGACCATTCGCTGATATGCTGATAATTTCGAATCACCGGGTTACTAATGTTGCTTAAATTTTTTAGATATCTTTCATTATTATTACTTATTGATTTAAGTGCTACTTTTTCAACTTTACGTACAATTCTACAAGATTACTTAATCATTTCTTTCTTTCTTATATTACCAAATGATATGGGAGATGTATACGATCAGTTGGATGAAATGATAAAAAGAACTGGATGCATGGAATATCACGAAAAAGTTCAAGTAAGTATGCGGATTAGACCTACTGAAGTACACTGTTAAATTCCTATACATTGATCATCTTTGTTTTCTTCCTTCTTACATTTAGCTGTGCGCCGGTGAAAATCAAGACTGGAGAAAGTGTCAGAAGGAAGTAAAAGAATTTAAAAGCTGCATGGACGAGTACCAGAAACGTAAGAAGTCAAATCAGAAGTCATGAATTCTCGCGATATTCTTTCGAGCACAACGGGCTTGATTGTGGGAGGAATTCTTACATGGTTTCTCAAGAACAAACTCAAACGAGCCTACTCAATCGCACGTTATGCGTCGAAAAGACCGGTAACAGAGCCTCTAAAAATGGTAATGGTCGTTAGACCAGATGTACGTATGTCCTCGGGTAAATTAGCAGCTCAGTGTGCCCATGCTGCTGTCTCTTCCTATGCCGCTGCTAAAGAATACGATCCTCACATGGTTGCTGTATGGGAAAGTACTGGACAAGCTAAAATCGTTGTTAGTACTGAAAAGCCAGGTGAAATGGAATTGTATACGTTGGCCGAGAAAGCAAAACAACTTAATATTGTTACCGCTATTATTCGCGATGCTGGACGAACTCAGTTAACAGCTGGAACTCCAACGGTGCTTGGAATGGGTCCTGCTAAAGCGAAAGATTTGGATAAAGTTTCTGGCCACTTACGCCTGTACTGATTCTTCACCGTTTTTAAGTAGATTGTACTAAATTAGGTAGGAGTCGTTGAATTTCATTAAATCGATTCTGTTGCACAAGTGCCCACACTTATTGAAAAAAAAAATTGTATCACCGACTTTCAGTTAATCTGTTTAATAAATTATCAAATTCATACAATGTTGAGACCCATTCGACTGAAAATAAATTACGTAAACTAAATCTTATTGAATTATTCAAAAGATCCGAATTTTCTTTTATTCAGATTTTCATATTTTCTTATGGCGTTATGAATGAAACTACTCAACACAGACATTTTTTCCGGTGTTACGAAAGCTCTAAAAGACTCTTCCAAACCATCTTTCTGCCAACCCAAAGAGGGGAGTTTAAAGGAACATAATTCAGAGTACGAACAAAACGCGGCCGCGATGTTGGAACTAATTAGTAAAACAAGAACTACAGTAACAGCTATAGATCCGACTTTTACAGCAAATTTAAATAAAGCTTTGGCAGTTTTCGGAATCATTGATTTGATGTATTCAAGAATTCCTTTATCTACGCCAATATTTTCCAAGTACATTTCAGCTTTATCGATGGTTTTCACATCTGGAATTAAAATTCCACTGTAACCGCTCTCGATCTTCGCGCTTTTAACATTATTGAACGGTGGAAACTGAGGTTTATCAACGGAAACTGCATTGTCAGAAGAAAGTTCTTTGTTGAATAGGTGGGAGTTCGATTGGAACGGATCCTCTGCTTCGATCACACCGAAAAAGAACACCAAGTAAAAAATCCACGCGAATTTACGATAACTGGAAATAATTAATTTCGCATGAACAAATTTGCAATTATGTGCAAAAAGTATAAACTAATATCAATTTAAACTTTTTGTAAAATGTCCATCAATCGTTATGCTAACATTATTAACAATGTTTATTTGGCAAGAAAATTTTAGTGCCTATGTAATTTCAAACTATTGAAATAACGGGGCGCTGATTTCTAATGTTAAATACTCGTAAACCAAAAATTAATTCACACAAATAAATAATTTTAAAGGGGGGAACCTTGTTGAATACATATTTTCTCAATTTTGAAAGTTTTATGTAGGTACCTAAAAAATGTGTCAAAGATGTCCTTTCTTATTTGGTCCAATAATTTTTATGAACAACAAGTGTTACACAAAAAAAGATAACGAAAAAGTTGTTGTATGAAGGTTGAAAATATACATACCTCAGATCCATCTTAAAAGTATTGCGGGAATCACTTTACCACAGTGAACTTCAATTTGATATAAGATCGATAAATTCACGAACCAAGTTACTCCACCGCGTCAAATCACTATCTGATCACAAGAAACACTCCCGTTAACTTATAAATAAGAGGACATCCTACTCGTCCTTCTAATTATCCACTTTCCTTTCCTGAATTTGACGTTTTCAAATAAAAGGGTATGAGGTAAAAGGATACGTAACGGTAAATAAGCAAATATTTTCAAGACGGGTCATTAACGAGGCTTGCACTTCGCATCATAATCCCCATTGACATACGCTCTATTCATTCGATTAGCGTATAATTACCAACGAGGGCTTCCGCCATTTCTACGTATAGTTCCGGAATGTCTTAAATTTATCAGAAAAAATTTTCACCCATGCAGAAAAATTGTACACGCAGATGTTTGGGTTGCAATGCTTAATTTATTGTTTAAATTACAAGTAATAAGATCAAAACTTGGAAGTATAGTCGATAATAAAAAGTGTTGGAACAATTTGAATAACAACGATAGATTATACACATGATGAATGAAATATTACGATCTACATGATACGCGTAAAATTAGCCCTTAGCGATCTTGAATTTTTTAAAATTTAGTTATAAGTGTCTTGTACTAAGATTTTTTCCCCCTTCAATGGCAGTATTTTTTTTTTTGAAATCTTTTTGAAAACCGATTGAAGATTTTTTTTTTTTTGTTTTATCTTTCTTCTTTTTATTAACCTTTCATCCATTACATACTTTCCAAAAGGTTGATTAAATCTTGAATGTTTATCTTCGTTTCTTTTTGGCTCGACGATTCTTTCTTGCGGATTGTTTTTCTTGAGTTTCCTCAACATTCTCAGAATCGCTTAATTCCGCTGAAATAGAGAATAAATTTGATAATTAGAAGTCGGTAGACGTATCTATAACATGATACATTGAATTTTTCTTAAAAAATCACATTTGTACAGCATTAGGTCATAACGATAGGAAGAAAAATAAGAACTAAACCCACAATTACACAAATGTTTGGCAAACAATTGTATTTTTTTCTCCAGTCATTCTCTTTATGAATTAGGCCAAGTTATCATGAAACTCGTTTTCAAACAATCAAATTTACTATCGCCGATTTTTTCAAGACGAATGATAATATTCGTAACATTGAAAACGACATCGTTTCGTAAATAACTGATTATTTACAAAATGCTCTTTTTGCCAAGTTTTTTATTTCACATGCAGATTTTAATTAATATTAATTCCCACTCATAACTACGCTGGTATCGGAAATCTCGATGAGACCGTCTGGAAAATTACCCACATGCAAATTTCAATTATTAAACTGTTATTGACAGTAGCACTCGAAGCGAGTCTCAAGCTGGACCCTCATATCTCAAGTGCGTACACTGATGTTAGTGACTTATGAAAATTTGGCACCCGTGTCTAAAAATCTTGAAATCCTACCCACCAAAGAATCTCTTATTCCGTTGAAAAAACTACCACAACACGGTGGCCTTCATTCCGTACCAGATTTCAAAGCCGCAGTTATCGGCGACTCAAGCATTGCGTCAGCTATATCTTCTTGAATCTTCAATTCTTCCGTGCCGAGGGATGAATCGGAATCTCCTCCGTATGTTTCTAGTAGTTTCGGCGATTGTTCAAGGCTACCTATACGCGATTAAATCGATTCAAAAAAGACATTTCAATAACAAATAAATATAAACTTCATTAGACTTTCAAATAAATACTGACTGCTTGAACCACTTTCTATGTACAAAGGAACAAGAGGGATCGCTTGATTCTTGGAATAATTGGCCGGCATATTCACTGGATTTGATTTAGCTGTGTATGCGACGTTATTTTCTAATGTGTCCAAGTCACCCGAGCCATTTCTGTAAACCAGAGTTAAAAATACAATTTTATTGTATGGTGATTTTTCAACAATTGAACAATCATCCGAACTCACTTCAAAATTGGTTTAAAGGTAAACTGAGGCCCCATCCAAATACGCCTGTGCGGACCAATATGGGTAACGATTTCAACCTATAGTTATAATTTTCAGCTTAATCAACTTTTTTCGAGTAATTTATCGTGATGATAACTAAAATTTAAAAAGAGTATTGACCTGCGATAACCACTTGTCATCGTCGTCTATTGCAAATGATTTTTCGTCAGACGTATAATTGGATAATTCTTGCTTCATACTTGCGAAGGTAGATAATAATGGGTTACCACAACTCAAAGGAGGCTGTATAGCTGTCGAATTCGAAGATAAGGGTGGCATTTGTAATAAATACCACTGAACTTTCGCTTCGACCTTCAATTCAATAGCACTCTCGTCACATAATTTATCTTTGGGAATTCCTAAAAATATCATCTCATTTAGTTTCTTATATTTCTCGTATTAAATTATTTCTGTTGTGGCTTGAAATTAACAACAGGTTACCTGTAGCGGGCAGTGGTTCTAAATCGTACTGCGTTAAAATGCCCTGACTAGACATAATGAACAGCGAATCGGCTGCATTTTTTGATTTCCTATATGAAGCACCAATCTGACCAGAAAGTAATCCGTCTAGTAAACGAGGAGGGGCAAATGAGGCGACTACTTTCAACGAAGGCAAACATTCTTCTTGGCTTTGTGGTGACGAATGTCTGGTTTGAGAGAGTAACGTGGATTGACTTCGTATCTGGGCTAACGCTGTCAGAACGGTAGGATGAGGGAAAGGGGGTAAGCAGGGATTAGGGAACGACATTGATGTAGGTGATGAAGACAAAGGTAGCACTTCGTGCGGTACAGGACTGTTTCGACCATCTGTTATGATCCCAGCGCTGCGGTGAAATCTGCGTACCAGCAAAAGAAAATTTTTTTAAAACATACTCAACAGTAAATTAAAAAAAAAAAAAAGAAATTCCCTACCTCGATAACTTATTGACAACATGAGGTGTGGAATGAGTACGTACTCCAATTGGGCCTCCGTATGGAGTAACAGGGAATACGTGAGTTGTACCTCGCAGCGAGCTTACCGCCACCCAGCGTGAATCAACTGAGAATGTCATGTCTTGAACTCGAGCTGACGTATCACCCCTGTAAACAAAAATTATTAAATTCATTCAGCAATTTCAATCAAAAACGAAAAAGGTGAGGCGTGTAAAATATGGGAGAAATACCGATATAATACGTATAGATGATGAATCGAAGTATACGAAGAGCCGAGTAGGTGCGGTTGAATTCTGAACACGTGAAAACGGTGGCCTTTTTTGTCAGCAGTCAATAGAAGAACGCCAGATGGATCGAAACAAAGGGATACAATTGGCTCGGGATGAGCTACGAAGTGAGCTATTATACCATTTTTTCTCTCTGATTCGTCTTCGGACAGTTTAGCCTTGAAAAGACGTAAATTCAGAAAATGAGTAGGTGATTGATATAAGAGAAAATAATGAAGAATGACAAAAAAAAATTGTTTAGAAAGTTCACACTACACAGGGGTGCTCTAGTTTTGAAAAAAATTTACCTGCACATCAACTATGGTAACAATGCCAGGTTGGGTGTACTCGGCGGAGGTAGCACTACCAATGCTGTTACTTGAGTCACTCCTATGAAATCCACCGGCCATATGCATATATGAACTGGAGGCGGGAGACGTGGACATATTACCAGATAGACTATTCGCCACTGATCCACTCAAATCTCTTAATCCTTGGCTCAGAGTTTTAGCCGCATTCAAAACAGTAGCTGTATAAGACGGAGCACTCTCTGATTCGCATCCACCCGCCGATTTCATCCACGAAATGAGTCTCTGTTCTGAGTACGCTAGCCATCTAAGAGAACATATAATTTTAGAATACTTGGAAATATGGAACTGATAAAAAAATACATTCGAAAATTACCTCGGTCCAAGGGCAATAGGGTTTAAGTTATAACCGGGAGTAGCGTAGCATGTGGTAATGGTATGAGAATTTTCTAGCGTTAGTGCATTAAACATGGCGATCTTCTCGATGAATGAGACAATGACGGAGATCCTATTGACCGCTATATCCAATACAGGACTTTTAAATTTAATGCTTTTTACCTATAAATACAAATATAAATCAAATTTTATGTCACTAAAGTGAGTAACTCGAATACATCACACACAATGTCGCCTCCTCTCAGTGATAAAAAATTAATGGTACAGAATTGTTGGCTGTTTGAAGAAGAACCATCACAAATGGCTGCCAAAGGTCTTCGATGAGCAAACGGATCTTGTTTAGTTTGATCATGAACAGGAGATGGAATTAATTTAACAAATTTGGCGGTGCCATGGAACCACGACAGTAATTCAGTTGCTTCACCATTTGCCGTAATGCTCCAAATCTGTTAACGGTCTTATTGTACTTGAAAATAATATGAACTGGAATGTATAATTTTCAACATTTGCTAGGTTCTCACTTGAACGCCATAACTGTACCCTAAAACGAGTACAATGGGTAATCCAGCTGATACAGGTTCAATAGCTTCGGAATAGAAAATAGGATCGTTCACATCGCTGTATTCAAACCGTGCCCAAAGTATTTTTTCTTTACTTTCCGACGGTACCGAGCATCCATACGCCTATCAAATAAGTAACGATGAAGATGACTTCAATTTACAAATAACAGCTGATTGAATCTTACTTGAGGTACAACATCTTGTATGAAGCCAGTGAAACTATCAATTAAAGATTTGTCTTCAACAATTTGAGGCAATATTACTTTTCCAACACATTTTTCGTAAGACTTTTTTCGCAGAGATTCAGCAGACATTACTTAAAATGGGTGGAGAGTTTTATCTATAACATGAACAAACACATTCGACACCTCAGTAACGAACAAAGTATACACAAATATACAGTTTACGATTAGTAATACAGATTGGTATGCAATGAAAATGGCGTGATATCGAAGGAATCCTACGTAAAACCGTACACATAATTTTTATAGATAACGTTAATTGTGCAATCACAATACTTGATACGACAACAAAATTCACCAATTCACGTAATACGATCGATCAAGTCAATTTGAAACAATGCAAACGAAAGCTTCAACAGTGTAAAACTAATAAAAAAAGCCTCTCCATTCATGAATAATTTTCATTATTTTCTCCAGTGTTAGAATCGTCGAGACACAAACACAAAACAAGTTCACGTAAATTGAGTAAACCTGAACAGTGTAACTTTGGTCATAGATTTAATACATAAATTCAACATTCAATTATGATGCACTAGTTAACCTGACAAAATTAAGTGATACTGAAGAAATTTCCGATCGATATTCAATTGTAACATGAAGTACAGCTTACACTAATGAAAACAAATCACGAACGATTTAATTAAACAAAAAACCAACTATTAATTCCACTTTTAAATGTCAAACTTACTTTTTCAAACAGATATCAGTAAGACAAACAAAGCAACTGATGAAAACATAAAAGAATACTGATAAACGTATAAAACATGTAGCAAGCAAGTTGAAACGTCATTTTCGAAAGGGAAAGTATGGACTGTGAAAATTGCGAAGAATCAAGGGCCAAATTGCATTGTGACGATTACTCGATGTATTTTGCCATCGAAATGCATAAAAATCATTTATAACACTGATTAATTCATTTATTCAAGCACTTCAAGTGAATAATGATAATTTAGTTCGAAGAAATTGAAATTACATACACAATAAATCTCTAAAAAAAAAAATAAATAAAAATCAAATGGCGTATTCCCAATCCCAACTATGGCTCTAATCCTGATAGCATAATTATGGGACTGCCAAATCTTGACGTCATAGTCACGTGACTCGCGTAAAATACACATTGGCGCGAAACGCTATGGATGGGCGAATTTTTAAAAAAATACATTGGAAAGTATGATTTTTCAAAAATTTTGGGAAAACGGCTGAAGTTAGAATACAATTTATGGAATGTTTTTGTTCAGAATTTACTCCTCTATNAAAAATATTTCATTAATTTTTTTTCAACTTCAGCCGTTTTTTTTTGAAATTTTGAAAAACCATATTTTTCAATGTATTTTTTTTTTAAAAATTCACTCAAGATTCTTGACGCCGTCGCCTATCACGTGACTTTCACGTCAAACTTTACAGCCCTATATAATAGAGTAGTGACGATTGAAGAGTGATTAATGAATGAATCATTTCGTTAATTTTATGTAGGTACCTACCTACCTATGCCTTATAATCTACGAACTAGATTGCAGTTTTTCGCTTTTCATACTGTACGCAATTTTAAAACTTTCCATAAATTGTTAATCCGTTGATGAAAAAACAAACTCGTATAAATTTCAACAATAAGATGCTTAAAGGGCCTTTAAGATGCATAATACAATACGCATGGAAGTAGGTAGGCATCTGGATACTTTTGCAGCCTCACTAGCAATCAAGCACATTCAAAGTTTTATCAGATTTTTTGAACACATAATCTTCTATTGTACTTCTAGCTNCATTCCAGTCAAGGGTTGAAACGAATCTACCTAAAATTGGATTCGAATCAACGACCGGATTCGAATCAATGACCACGAATCCATTTTTCATTTTTTTTCCTGTCGATATCGCCGCGGTTGGATTTGAATTCGGATTCGAATCCAAATCATGTTGTCATGAGACGAACAAAATAACAAATAGTCGAGCTCTCGATTTTTCTTGAATTGAAAGTAAAAGAAGTGAACTCGAAGTAAGGGTTGTCAAGGTATCAACGCCTTAAATAATTCGAATAAGCTTCTTCGAATCCGCGAATGGATTCTAATCCTTTTCAACCTTGATTCCAGTGTTGTCAAAGTCCGCGAACTTTTCATTCACGAATTTGCCTTTTTTCGTGCACGTGAACTGAGCGCGTTCACTTGGTGATGAATGCGAACTGAACGCGTTCAAATTTTTGGGTGATTGAACGCACATTTTAACTATTTTGGAGGATTATAGCCTTATTTTTCAAACTAACTACGACGCATTTATAATTTTTTACAAATATTACAAATGAAGGTAAACACGCTCGCGTTCATATCCACGTGAACGTGAAAGTGAACGCGTCCAAATTTTTCGCGAACTTTGACAACACTGACACATTCAAATTGACAACAATCACAAAAAAATTTAAAAATTCCAACATGATTGTATTATTTCAATTGCTACAAGATTGAATAAATATTTGAATGAAAAAATATTGAAAATTCTGCAAGAAACAATTTCTAAATTAAGTATGCAGATACTCAATAATAGCGACTCAATCGCGCCATCACTAGTATTTTGAAAAACACATAAAAGTAACTATATCACATGGGTACTGGAAGGTAATGCCTACATTAAAGATCAAACGTAAATGCGAAATCACTAAGAACAAGACAATTTTATGTTGGTTCGTGCGCAACATGAATTGCGCAAATGTATATCATGATGAAGCAGTCTGTTTATATTTAGTTTTCGAAGCTCCTTCAATAGCTCTGCTGGTACCTGGATCACCGAAAGATTTAAATTCTTCGAAAGCTGGATATCCACTCTTATCGATGATAATTTTACCAAACTTATCGTCGGTAGTTTCATTGTCATTCCTTTTCGTTGGCGGCAGCGGACTCAGCTCTTTTTCATTTTTTTCTGTGGCAGCAATTTTTTTCATCATGGAGGTTTCTTCGTCTTTCAGTCTTTTAAGATCCTCACTAACTTGCTTAAATGAATCTGCAATATTTTCACTGCTTTCCAGGTTTTGTAACTGTAATTTAAAACGAATTAGCAAACTTACTTAAATTACAAAGGCGAGTTTTCTTTCTTTCATTACCTGTTCTTCTAAATCTTTTGATTCTCTCGAATAAGTTCCAGTTTCTCCAGTCATGGTTAAGATATCTGATATGTCTTTATGTAGCAGTAACAAGAGTTTATGCGTTTCATGAGAGAACTCGTCATTTTTTAAATTCTAAAAAATATCTGAGACTTGAAATACTATAATAAAATATGCATGCTATGTAAGAAAATACTCACAGAAATTATCATCTGCTCGGCCAAAGAAAATGACCTGTTAATTTTACCAGACAGTGTGTTGATTTCTTTTTGTACATATCTCATATCAATAAGGATTTTATCAATTTGTACTCCTTGTTTTTTAATATTTTTAATTATTTCAAAAATTCGTTGAATGTACTCGTTTCTGAAGAAAACAATAAAGCAACTGTGAATCACTGTTTCTTTAGTGAATTAAGGGGGTTCTTCGCGTTGCGCGTTTTTTAATCATTGCCTACCCTGTTCACCTGCGTGTAAAGTATTTTAAATGGGGCGGTTTCTGCAGGATTTCCCAAAAACGGCTGGATAAAATTCAATAAAATTTGGATATATGGTAGAGAATGAGACTCCTTATGTTGCTACAGAGTCCTTTTTTCAATTTTCTGTTTGATAGAGTTACGCTGCATCACCAAAAAAGACGTTATTCACACC
>JAAOIU010216187.1:0-10450 GCA_018107765.1 Hypogeococcus pungens | reverse complement strand
AAAAAAAAAAAATTGAAAAGATTTGTCGGTTTAGGCTATAAATTTAAACCCGTTAATAAGAGGTTCAAACACGCTGGCTGGTAGTTCATAGTTGGTGAACTTGAACTCATGAAAGGCAACTATTACAATATCGACCCCACGTCTAGCCCAACCAACGCATTAAAAACATCGCAGTAGGCGTTCGTACTCCACTTGGGAAAAAGCTTTGGAAAAAAAATTCTCATCCTATAATTAATTCGAAGCACATTTGAATAAATTAAAACACGACCTTTGGTTTCACTTCTACGAATGGGACAAATTTTTGCCAAAAAAAGGAACACTTTGAATAATTATAACGAAAAAGGGCTACAAAAAAATTACGGTTGCAGGTACTTTAGCCAATGAGCTTGCCAGTAAATGGTCGCAAACGGCGGCGTTAAATTTCGACACGATTTGATTTTCGGTCACTTTTTAGTTCAAACTTTTATTACTTCCTGCACCGTGCGATAAGTTGCTACGGAAATATTCCTCGAAATATGTAATATTTCATGATTAAAAGTATTTTACGAATTTTTTTTTTTGTGGACATATGGCGGAGCTTATAGCGACGGAATAAGTTTCCAAGAAGAAATTATCATCATATGCGCTCACCTACATATGGAATTAGGTAACCAGAAGAAGCGTAATGTCTGGCGAGCACATTGGCACTTGTGATCATTTTTTTGATACATTTCAATTGGCGATCGACAAAACCGGATCAACGAGGTACTTCCTCGACGGAATAAAATCCGGTTATTCACCCTGACAAATTACCACAATATATACAAACCGCTTCTGAAACTAGTCTAAGAGATGTAAGTATGCTGCGATGCATATTTTTTGCGTAACCAAACGATACACATTTAAGAAGATTAACTGGCATTTAAATAAAAACTATATTTTACTGGAATGCTCTCCTCCGCATAGTGAAAGGGTACGCAACGTACCTCCACAACAGTGTTATGTCATCTTTAAATAACTTCGAACAGAATTAGAGGTGTTTTTACGGATTACTTTCTCAACGTGCACACTCGCCACAGTCTTTTACAAGAAGATACGGTTACCAATGAACGATAAACGCCGATAGTGTCGAATAAATTTTTTTTTTGTTTCATCAGTGAAAAAAAAAGGTGTTATCATGTATATCAAAATGAAACTGGTAAGTACGATGTGATTTTATTTTTTATTTACTTTCCATATTTTTGGCAGATTATCGAATATTCGTCTATGAGGTACTTGAATGCACGTGGTGTTGTGAATTTTATTCGCATAATTCGGTGGATTTTATTTTCACGGTCAAGATTTTTTCGTCGCGTTCGTCTAACTTGCTTGTGCTTATCAAGTTATTAGGCACGTATTCTGTTCGATGAAGTCGCGTGATGATAATTTCGACTTTTTAATACCCTTAACGTGAATTTTTTCTCGCCGTTAAAGTACTTAAAGTAGTTATCTAGGACAAAAATTAAAGCTGTGAAAAATTTTCAAATTGAACGTACTTATTTAGCAATGATGTTCAGATATTATTTTTGAGACGAAATAATTAGATTTGCCAAAAATATAAGGAAACGTAGGTACCTATTACTTCAATTGTAAATTATAATTATTCGAATTTGATCAGAAATTAAATCCGTTGGAAATATCATCCTTTGAGGGAGACGATGTTTTTAATCGAATTGAAATTGAAATTTACAATAGCTGTGGTTTGTCCGCAACTATGAAACGAAAAAAAATTGACGCTGGAGGCGTCGTATATTCCACATTTGAATTGGAGCAAAAATAAAAAGCATTCGAGAAAGCAGGAAATTTGAGACAAAGTAAGAATCGATATAATATTTGAATTGTTTGACCGTAATTTGAAAGATTTTGTAAAAAATATTCATGAAAACATGAAGGAATTAAATTTCGATGATTTTTAATACAACTGAGAATTTTTTTGAAAACTGAGCATAAAATTTTGTGTCGTTATAAAATTGACGAAATAAGTACAAAAACAAATATGGATTAATTTACGATAAATTGTTAACGAAATTAGACATTTTGGCACACTTTTCGAGTCGAGTTCGATTTTTTAAAATTTTTGGTCGTCTTCGGTTCACCTAGGGTAAGATTGAAAAGAATCAGACTCGTAGAATAAAATTTTTAAAGTACAGAATTCAACTTTGTAACCGTTTTTCATTTTGTGCAAAAGCTTTTCAGTTTTCGACCATCTTAGGATAACAAGAAAAATCAGAACCCCTCGTAAGGTCAAAAAATAAACCAATTTTGGATCGAAAAAAATAAAAATTTAACGCTTTCGTAAGACACGTTTCTCAATTTCTTACGCCTAGGTACGTACACATAAAACGTCGGGTATCTTCGTAAAAAATCGTATTTTGAATATTCCAATTCTCCTGTAAACGAATTGAGCTTCAAACTTAGCTCATAAATAGAAAAACAATTTTTGAAACTGGGAAATTGGTGAATTTTTTGACCTATTCGAATACACAGTTGGGAAAATCTCAGCCAATTCTACTTCAGCAATAAAATTCGTAAATCGACATCCGAGAGCCTACACTTTTATTTCTAACAATTGCTTCTCTTTTTATTCAAAGTTGATTTTTTATTGCTAATAAGAAATTCGACGAAATTATACCCAAACTTAAAACGAGAACAAAGTTGAAAATGAAAAAATGACCACCGATAAAATGTAAATCAATTCCAGAAAATAAGGACGGAAATTATCGAAGAATCTGATCCCATAAACTAAGCACTAATTTTACAACGTATAGACTTCCTGGTTGATTGGACTAGATACATACCATGGTACACAGAGATGCCGGGTTTCTTATTAGAATAAGTAATTGTAACTTTTCAAACAATAAATATTTTCTGGGCCAGTATCGATTTAAATACAAGACTTTTCACGCGATATTATCCTCTTTGGTGGGTAAGATGTTATCTATAAAGGAACTACTGTACCTTACGCAAAGTTGTTTTCAATGACACAATTACACAGTGAACAAAGTTTCACTCGAGACTATAGTAAAAGTTCGTATAGATAGGCTTTTGTAATTTACATAAAATCGATTAACAACGTTTAATAAATCGCAATTACAATAAAAATCGAAACTCGCTCCGCTATACAAAAGGCAGTAAGTTGGACAAACGTCGAAGCAATAAATTAAAATAAAATAAAAATAGGCAATATTCTCGCGTACGTATCTAAATACGTTGGCGGTATTTATAACAAGACAAAATTAAGGAAAAAAAAATACACCACATTCTACGACGATTCTGGATAAACGCAGATGGGGGGAGGAAAGAGGGATACATATTTAATAAATTTACGATAATGAGCGAGACGTTTACATTATGTAAGGATTAATGAAATTGTAAATCAGTCGGCGATCATGAAAGTTAACCAAGATTTGTCCGTCTTATTACAGATTTACGTCTCAATTTTATTTTTTTACGTCGTCATCCGAGCCGAAGAAGACGTAAAGAAGACCAACTCCAGAGACGTTAACGACGCCGTGTCTGCGGATTACGCATTAACTAAAATACCCGTCTACGTAATACCCAACTCTTTACCACTGTCTGAGGCTAAAGTACCGGTAGCGGTGATTCCGGGTGCTTACCCTCCGGCAACCTACTATCATCCAGATGCAAAAGAAACGCCGGCCAAACCTCACAAGTATGGATTCTACGCGCCGTACAAGGTACACTGGATCTATTAAAATATTACTTAGGTTTATATGTCGTTCGCGGGCGAATGGGGCTCTTCGCTGTTTTTATTTTCAATTGCATTAACGCGAGTAATTTTACAGACACCAGATGTGACACCGATCCATGAACCTCAGCAGCCAGAATACGCTGCTTCAAAGTACCAAGACGATTATGCCATCACCGATTTAAATCAAAAATCAGACTACAACGAAAATCCATCTTACAAAGTAGCAGTTATTGGTAAAAACTACCAAACCAGTCAGTCATTCGTCAAATACGAATCCACCCCGAAAACCTTGCCGGAAAAACATCAAAGTTTATCAAACGGTAACATATACGCGTCTCTGGCTCCAGTCGTAAGATACTCGGATCAATCAGCACTCGGCTACGTATCGCCTAAAAAAATATCCTACGACTACCAACAACAACAGCATCACCATCATCAACAACAACATCAACAACCGCATACGCAATATTACATTAAATACGTGCCCGTACCTTACGCTGTGCCTGAAGATCAATACCACCAAGACCAACAATATCACCAAAGCGGGCAAGATGCAGCAGCTTACATCACTCCGAAGCCACTTTTGTACAAACCAGCAAAGAAGCCAGCCTTAGTACCTGAAGCCGAAGCTTCAACCCCGAGTTACGCGTACTCCAACGAAGCCTACCAAGATACCAAATACGCAGCCTCTTACGCTCCTGCTCAAGAATCCTACCAATATCCGGAGTACAAATACGTTCAACCAACCGCCTATAAATATTACGACAAAAACGTATACGCTAAGAAATACGTGCCTACTTCGTATTTGGTTGCCACCTTAGGTAAGGAAGGATCTACGCATTACGCGGCCAATATCCAACACGACGAACAAGCATACGGTGCTCAAAAATTGGCAAGCTCTCTACATCAAGATCATTCGTACGCCAGTAAACTTTCCACTCCGTTGCAAGTACCGTCGTATACGACCAAGCTGGCGCCGGTGCCTTTACCCGTGGATAAATACGTAGTACAAGACCCTCCGGCTCAACAAGAGGATAAATATTCGGAGAGCGGGTACGCTTACGTATACCCTAACACAAATACCAATACCAAATATAAGCCTTTATTTAGTGTTCCTCATCCTCAATACGGTTACGATTCGTATGTTGGCCAGCATTACAACAAGAAAGACGTAGAATCTGTGTCATCGACGAAATCTTACGAATCTAGTACATCCAAATTATAACCTTCCGATGTCTTTCAATTGCGTAGCTGTAGGTTGCTTTCATGTTGATATTTTGTATTTTTTTTATTTTTACCATTTTTATAAAATAAAACGGGAAGTGTAGGTTTTCGTTTTTTACTCAATTAAAATATAGGTAGAGCAATATTACATGATGACGACGATGACGACTGACGAGACGTATAAATGTCATAATATTTCACATCGACGATCTTCATAAATCTTTGAAAGTCGGTACCTATTACCTAAAATCATACACTACGAGAATTCTTTACATCATATTTTACATACAATTTATTGTGGTTTGGTAATACCTCGCGAATGTAATTTTCTGTGCGGTTTTATTTGTAAATTGAATTCTGCAATGAGGTTCAAGTAATATTAGAGGCATGATTGAAAAAAAGCTCCAATCTCATATAATAATTGAGTGTGAATGTGAATATTGTCAAGAAATTCTCTTACGAACTAAACTGCACAGTTTTGAAATGTACACTTTTTTTGTTCAATTTTTCCTCCTTTGCTTGAATGAAAACAAAAAAAAATATATACATGACAAAAACAGACGAGAAATTTTTAATCTCACATGATATTCCAAGAAAAAAAATTCAACCCAAAAAAATCAAAAATACATTCGTAAGTACATCGCATTGTATAATTATTTACTTCAGCCTATATTTAATTCAGAATACCTTCAGAACCTTGATCAAGGTCACGAACATGTAAAAGCGAATTCACCAGACGCATTTCCACATTCGAATTAATCTCGTTAAATTGATCAAAATTACTTTCACTAGATTAATGGGACAGTAGGCCCAGTAAATAATTTGTTAAACAATGATTTATGCCCATTTCTAAATATAGGCAACCTATTTGACACAACTGCAAAGAAATAATGTTTCTTACTTTAATAAGGCAATTATGGTGTGGATAAAAAATGAACATATATCGTGTTTAGATTTAATATGTATCGAGGTCAACTTAGACTCGTGCCAAACGTATATATTTCGCAAACAAACACCAGGGCCTACAAAGAGATATTGTTAATTTTTTGGAAAAAATGTGGTAAATGAAGTTATAAAAATCTACCCACAATAAATAATTTTTAGCCCATTACTGTCGGATGCATTTATTATTCTATTTTAGCATTTCTCGTTTGAAATTGGTAAGATGTAATTTATTAGAATTTTAGAATTTGTTCTGAACAAACAGAAGCATTAGCAGCAATTTAAAAAAAAATATGAAGAAATGAGGAAAATGTTTAACCTTAATTTTGAAGAAAGACGCATCCATTTGTTTAGTTAAATTTTTAACCATAAAAAAATTATAAGTCGTTATTTTAAGTATTGATTTGAACATTGGAAGAATCAGGCAATTCTACATAAAATCGAATTGAAAAAAATGCAAATAAATATTTTAATTTGTGAAATAAAATCGCCGGAAATGATTTTAAAAAAGGCTGAAAAAATACATCTGATGAAAATATCAATAGAATACCTAATGAGAATGAAAATCTTAAAAAATGGAAATTTAAGACATTGAAAAAATTTAAAAAATCGCAAGTAGATGAATAAAAAGAGAAAAATTAGCAGAAAATGAAAAAATATTTTTGAAATTTCAAGAATTGGAAAACTAAGTTGCTGAAAAAATAAATCAGAAGTTAAGAAACCATAACATTTACAACCAAAAAAGGGAGAAATTTTGAAATTTAAAAATAGGAACACATTTAGGTAAATGAATAATTACTCATCTTGAATCACACTTTTAAAAAAATACAAAAATTATTTTAAAAAAGAAAATAAATGAAAACAAAAAAATTAAATCTAAATAAAATATTTTTAAAAAATCAGAAATTTTAAAAAAGAAAGAAAAAAACTACAGAAATTTAAAAGAATTCGAAAAAAATCAATGTTGTTCAATGAATTTTAAAACAACGTTTCGCAAACAGCACACTCCTTAAATATACGTACATTCCAGTTCACAATTACTTACTACTATCACAGGTTAGGCATTAGGTAGATAAGTTACGCTAGGCTGGTGTCAATAATCTTCGGTGATATTTTTAATTTACACTTACATGACGAAAAATTATCCTTCCAGCAGCGTAGCGTTACCGTCGCTATCTTCATAAAAAATACGCTAAATACCTTGAAAACTACATATTTTCGAGAGACAAACATCCTCAAGGAATTACTTTTTTTCTAGTCAACTGCCACTAAAAGCCTGCAATAGCATTTGACCATAGTGAATTCACAAATGTCATACTTTCATTCACCATAACCCGGGAATCCCATTTGTAAACTCATGAATGAATGAACCGATCTCGTAACATTCGCCTCTTGCCATAACCTACCGCATCCTCATTCTTACTCGAGTGCGGCATACAAACCACAAAACCACAATTTTCGCACGACGCAAGATCACTTAAAAGTTCAGCACATTCACACGGCCATCATTCACTAGTTACACGATCAACAACTCGCTCATTATCGACTGTCCTGTCGAAACAGTTTCACTTTTTAGGACGAGATCATTTATACAGATTCAATAACAAAATTCATAAAGGTCTTTTAACGCGAACGTCCGAAATTTAATCTTTCCTAATCGCAAGCCGAACCACACCATATTCGAATCTAAATTAACCATCCTTGCACGGAGCAATTGAAGGTCATCGTTCAACCAGTCCCAGTACGATGCCGCTATCGTTGGCGTTATTATTGAACAATATAGTACGCCGGCTAGTGCTGGTTTCCTCTACCAACCAACAAATGTTTCTAATTGTCCATCCGGACGCGTTGATGGCTAGTTTTTTCAGTAGTAAACAATTCATTGCCATGGTAAGATTTTGTCGGTCACTCGGTGCCAAATCAAATGTATTCTTTTGTGTGTTTTGACGCGTGCTGTAATACGAGACGAGAAACTGATAAAAAAGAGCGGCGAGCACGCGACAACCGATGATAAAATACCCGGCGTTGAGTGCCGTCGTCGTAGCTACTATATTGATGAATCACCGTCAACTCCATTAAATTACCATGACAGGTAATATGCGACATTCTGTACATTTTTCACTCTAACTTTTAACACACGTATCTACTACCTATACCTACACATACTACCTATTTTTATTATATACGTATATATTTTTTTTTGAAAATTAATTAACGTTTTTTCAAACGCGTAGAA
This sequence comes from Hypogeococcus pungens, assembly GCA_018107765.1. Classification (NCBI taxonomy): domain Eukaryota; kingdom Metazoa; phylum Arthropoda; class Insecta; order Hemiptera; family Pseudococcidae; genus Hypogeococcus; species Hypogeococcus pungens. The sequence continues at coordinate 2,318 of JAAOIU010216187.1, read as the reverse complement.
ATTTAATTTTACATCATATAAAAGAATCTCATTTATAAACCAAAAAGAAACTTCGAATTAAAAATCATCTCGGACCGCATTAGAAAAAAAAATTCTATACATATAATAGGGCTTCCTTCATTAATTGTGATAATTGTAACATATGTTCAAGGTCTAAAAAAAAATTTTATTCTAGGTAATGTTTATAATCCTCATGTGAACTTCAATTCTTCAATGCATTAAGTTCACAAATACGTTGTTTACGGCAGACTATTTTCTTTATACGTCGGCCAGACAAAAAATATAGCGAGGAAGGCTCGTCCCATGCAGCACTTCCTTTTAGTAACACCTATGTATGTCTACGGCATGCCTATTGCGATACCCTCAAACGTTATCAAAACTGTCGAACATTATTAATATGTTTACTTATAAAATAAACAAAGCCGTGGTTTTATACATACGAACACATGTACACAGTGTGATCAACGCATATTTTATTTTTACATTTACCTTAAATAACGAAAAAGAAAAGATGCCCTTCAATAATAATTTCTGAAGACAAAAAACGTTTCGTGTTAATAAGCAATTGTATTTTTAAAAAAAAATTGTTATGTGATTACAAAAAAAAAGATATGATGTGAGGATTTATTCTGAAATTTGATTCAACCTTCAATCTTTCTTATTCGAGGGAAGAAAATTTTATGGAATAAAATAATGGTGGATTCGGGGGTTTTCAATTGGAGGGGCAAAGGATGATTGCGCACATTTTTTCCTAATCTCTCTCAAAAACATAGCCCGATTGCGCCTTATTTGATTTCTTTTGTCTACCAAATGACAGAAGGACAATTGCGTTTACTTTTTTCAGGAACTTACAACACAAAATTTTCAATCTTGAAGCAACCAGAATTGTCTGTAAATATATTCACCTCTATGAGAACCTGAGTCCACATGCCTTAAATTTTTCGACTCAATAGGAATTCACCATTCCAGTACACCTACTACGATAAAACCAAAACAAAAAAAAAAAACTTGAATTTTGATCAAACTCAATAGGGTTGTTAACTTTGAGTCGGGACCCACAGAAAAAAAAATGAGGCCCCTAGGTGAAAGGGGAAGAGTGACACATTATGCTCGGAATTTTTTTGAACAAGTAACTTGAAAAATCTAAAGCAAAAATTGAAAAAAAAAAAAAAACNCTTAAAAAATGATTCCGAAATGCGATCAGAAAAATTCTTGAAAAAATAAATTTTCGAAATTTTTTATTTGAAATTTTTTTAGCAAAATATCTTTGCAAACTTGAATAATTAGATTTTGTGAATCTGAAGGGAAAACATGAAAACTGAGAAGTAAAAAAGCACCAAAAACATCAGTCATTTAACTGAGAACAAGTTTCATAAAATTACTTAAAATCTCGCGCCTCCCTTCACGAATTCACCTATAACTATCCCATACACCACTCGAGCTCGAAACAATTCGTCTCGTCGTCGACAAACCACAAATCAAAATTGCATAATAAGAGATAGCTATCACGTGAATCCGAAAATTGGGTCGTTTAACAATTATAATTATACCGAGCAAAGTTATTATTACAATTGATTCTTGGCGTGATATTTCTGTAACGTACAATTCGGGTTCGCATTGCATTTATCAAGTAAATAACAAAAGCTATATTTATTTCAAGTTGAATAACCATCTCAGTTCCCCTGCTGCGAAAATGATTTATGCCACAGATCGCCGCGACTTCCTAAAGCCAACGAATACCATTCAAATTTGCCCATTTACGATATTTTCGATGATTTGCTAAAAATTCCCAACGCGTAATATGCGCGTAAAGTGCCCGTAATCTGGACATACATGAAACATATTTGTATACGCCCAAATTACGCTCATTTTACGCGCATATTACGTGTTGTGGATTTTTGGCAAATCACTGAAATTTGTACGTGCAGTCTACGCGCACTTATGCGTAGGCAGTTATGCTCAGTTTATTCACTCTTCACATACATTTGGGGGAGCACTATTTCAAAATTTTTTGCTCATTTTTCAGAAAATCTAATAGGTACGTGCTTACTTACTAAATAATTTCCAAATTTCATCAAAAAATTTATTAAGGATTTTCTGGAGAACTAATGTGTAAGACTAGTGGCAATAAAGTGCCATAACAGTGGACTACCTTATTTTATACTTACTTACAACAGAAAAACAAAAAATTAAAGGATCATAAAAGTCTTTTTTTATTACAAAAATGAGTGAAAAAAATTGAATTCCATTTTCATTGAATATTTTTCGAAATTTTTTTGAAAATTACTCAATTTAAATTTTTCTAAATTCTTTGAAGA
>JAAOIU010216135.1:0-16049 GCA_018107765.1 Hypogeococcus pungens | reverse complement strand
TTAAACGTCTACATTAAAAGCGCAAGGTTTTCATCTTCAAAATACGATTAATAATACCTACGTCGCATCCGATCAATTGGAAAAAATGTGGCTTTCCACTCGTAAAAAACAACCTAATTCGTAAAACACGAAAATGGTGTTATACTTGGTTTATGCCTACGATGTTGATATTTAGCAAATAGATTTAATTATGCACTTCCTATAATTTGTGACATTTCAACGCCCATTTGTTCACCAGACTGATCTACATTTTCTTTTTAGAGGACAAAATAAGAAAGTAAAATTACTACGAGTCACAAGATCTTATTATTTTCCCTCGATATCTGCTAAAGGAACTCGGCACTTATTTTAATTTTCACAAACGAAAGAGCAGTAGTAGTTGTATTCGCTTATAGCAACAAATGACACAATTTATAATTCAAATATGACTACTCTGAGGTGATAAATCGTTATCTCGCTCATCGTCAGTATTCAGTAGTTAGTACATAAAAATACCAAGTAATTGAAAAAACAAAAAACGCAAGCTTACCCTGTGCGTCATCGACCATACTGACTGATACCGTAGTTCTAAACCGTGTCGACGAACAACCTGTAACACAACACAGATCAGGAGTATTAAATTCGAGCGAACAATCATGAACACGACACGACGAGTCCTGTCGAACATATAATCGTAGTAATGACGCATAAACAAACACCAGCCACCTAGCTATCAGAGACCAGACACGAATAACAGCAGAGCAACACGTCGGACATTTCAATAGAACCGTTCTTTGGATCCGAAGGCCACTACGAAAGATCCTTTGATAAGTTAGTACGTAGTAATTTAGAAAAGTGTACCACGCGAATGCGAACCTCTAATGGCGAAGGGTAAGGACGTATGTATGCATTTTGTGGGAAATGTCATCTGCGAGAAACAAGTTCAAGTACTCGAGTATTTTGCACTTTCACTGAAATCCACGCGACACGATACTATGGTAATAGTGAAAACTGGGTTGAATTAAATTCATTGCTTACCAGTCATTTTATTTTGTAGCACGGCGGTTTTGTAAATGGTTGCCATTAACCAGTCACTGTGTTTAACGGTTACAAGGCTACTGTGTAACAAAACATTAGACTCGGCTAAGATAATCACCGCGCCAAGAACTCCGTACTTCAGCGAAATTCTGATACTCACAAATATGAAAAATATGAAATTCTATACTGGATCGCATGGTCCATGTAAATTCGCACCATTGGTTACCCACTGTTACATCGATAGTAATTCTCATTTTGAGCACTTTAAAATATGTCGTGACTTCTAAAATATCATTTTAATGCGTATTTCGCATGTTCGCTGATTCACGATACATGATATGTTGGCGTTTTCGTAACTCGATAATTGCGTCTTACGACAATAGTCGACTACGGCGAAGAAGAATTTGCCTTGATCGTTAATCATTCGACTGAGAATAATAAATCTTTTACTCCAAGCATCTTGTAAATTCCAGCAATTTCACTCGAAAGTGGTTTTTTTTTTGGAAAATCGTTTTCATGGATTTATCTAAAGAGTGATAAACCGTCGGCAATTTTATGAATCATCGATAACGATACGTGGGTACATCGCTATCTTCATTCATTTAAAAACTCTCTCATGCAATTTATACGCTGCTAACCTACACAGAAATTCATCATCTAAACGAAATGATACTTTCAATTCTGAACATTCATAAATGGATGGGTTGCATTAATTTTGCCGAGTTGAACATCCGCAAAATGTTATAAATAATCGATACCATTGCGGCGGTGCACTTTGAACGATAGAAAAGATTTAAATACCGATTTGATTTAAAAGCTGTCCATTCGACTAGAATTTTTCAAGCGTAACTCTATGAAAGATAAATAAATTGCAACCGTTTTCATACGAGTTTCAGAAGCATAATTCAAGTTACAAAGAAAAAATGACACTTACCAGATGTAAAATTCTACCGATTCATCAGACAACGGAACACAGACTTGGTAGAACTTGATTCATAAATTAATTTTGATACTAACTTGAAATCGCTAATTAGTTAATGACGAATTCACATGAAGATAAGCGAACGTAAGAGTTTATCACTGATACTAGTGATACTGAATAAACTGATCGAATGTAATGTACCCAATACACAGCAAGAGCAAGAAGAGCGGGAAGTAGCGGGAAGCTCTACGGGAAGCAAACGGGAAGGCACAAAATCGTGGAAATCACAGACTGATTGGATAACTACTTTCATTTTCACAGATAATTTGAAAACAGATTGGCTATTTATAAAGGCATGGCGGCATGACTCATGGCCACCGAGCAGAAATACTGTAGAGTGCGCTGCGTATCAATTTTTTTTTTTTAGAAAAAAAAATCCTTTTGGACATCACTGGTAGGCCCGGCCAATTTTGATGGAGACTTGAACAGCTAGGACAAAATTACTCAGTTCAACTTTCCAAGTTGAATTTCATGAACTTCAGTCCCAGTTTTCGACTCGTATCGCATCGATCAATTTACATTCAAATCCTTTTCAGCAATGTTATCGGTCTGAAAAGAGAGCCGCTAAAAATAATCACTTTCTAGTCCCGAACGATTAATAATAATGTACCAAGGTCCGAAACTGAACCGAAACATTTTTCAACACCCCGAAACCGAAACCGAACCGAATAAAAAAATGACATTCCGGTTTCGGACCAGTGAACTTTTTTTAGGTCATTTTTTTGACAATTTCAAATTCAAATTATTGAGCGTTTTCAATTTTTCAGTCACTCCAAACACACCAGAGCTCCAAAGCATAAAGCAATTGAAAAAACGCATGAATTTTACCCAGTTTCACGAACTTGTCTTTTTCATTGCATTACTTAAGTATAGTTTTTGAAGTTTTTTCACTTGATTTGGTACGTAGGTGACAGATGCTCTTGTAAAAAATGACCTTGCATTTTTTTTTATGTTTCGTTTGTTTTTATGTCTTATCTAGGATTTTTTGAAGAAAAAAAAGTTCTGCACCGAAAACTTCAGCTCTGGACCGAAACTGAACTTTGTGGTAGTAACCGAACCATTCTATTTTTTTTTTTTTTGGAAAATGGAACCTGAGCCGGAACGAAATCATTTCGGACCAACACCTCTGCATTTCAGACTCAAGAGATTTTGAACATAACCAAATCAACAACCACAAAATGAAAATAAATGTTGAAATAAGAAATCTTCATTTATTTTGTATTATTTCAAAGATATTTTTAGACAATACATTATAAAAATTATTAACAGACAAATGGCAAAATATTTTATACTCGTAAAAAGCAATCTTGTACAAATAAATTATTACTATTTAGAAAAAGAAAATGTACATATGACTTAGAAAGTTAATTATAATCTAGCTCGAGTAGAAGTAAAGACCAGTTGGTTTTTTAACCTAGTCCTATAAAAGACCGGCTAAATATAATTTTAAAATATTTTTATTTTCGTATTTATTAACATGTATATCATACATAATTTACATATAACGTATATTATCACAAAATATGATAGGAAATGGTCTAACGTGGAATTACCCTTTGAAAATCTAAACTGATTTACTCAATTTCGTTTCTTCGAATAATTTTTCATCATTTTGAACGATAACAGAAAATAAAAAACAATTACAAGCATAGATACAGATTTTATCAGCCGTTTTAAAATAAAATTATTAAAACAATTTAGACGAAAAAGTAATAATAAATAACCAGAAACAACGAAATAAACCAATTTAAAAAAAAAGAAAAAGAAAAAACGCGTTTAAATATCAAATGAAAAATTAATATAAATAAACAAGAAAAAAAATAATTATAGAAGTGATCACCCAAAAAATAATAATAACATTTCATTAAATGGCAAATGATGACTACCGAGAGAGGAAATAAATGTCTTTTTTATTTTATTAAATCTAAATTAAAATATTAGAACATTAATATTAAAAATAGGTACAAGAATTGTTCACATTTTGTACGCGTAAGAAAACATCGTTCTCATACTTGGCAAGAACTTGCACACACATTTTCGCCATTTTTTTTCTCCCAGAGTTGATTTTATAAATTTATATTTTCATCGTTTTTTCGATTCAATCGACACGCGCAATTTTACAATACTTACAAGTTTTCGGATTTTAATCACTATTTTGTTGAACACTCGGTAACCTTTAAAAATCGCTTTAGCAACGCAAACGTGTTCTCTTGCCGCAACGTGAGTCTTTGAATACACATTATGGTTATCAATATAAAATTTTTTCGTAACATTAAACTAAATTGTATTCCTTGAGATTTGATTGCAGAATGGTGTCTTTTACAGCCGCAAATACAAAACGTATGTTCTCAGTATCTGGACAAAATTTCAACAAATGAAAAACAAATTTTTTCTTCTAAATATGTTATTATAATTTAAGAAGCGTAGAAAACCCAGTAGGTATATATTTTTTCTAACGCATAATAAATGTATCACCATCGCATTCGTATATATCAAGCAAACACCAACAAACTAAGCAAATTTATGCTTTTTTTCTATTCCAAGCCCAATGTACATAAATACTCGAATGTTTGCGTTACATGCAAATAAAATAATTTCTTGCCGCAATAGTAAAACGTATAAGACTAAAAAGTAGCTGAATCAATTCCATCGCTGATATAGTACAAAAATTATTTTTTTAAAAATATAATTGATCAAATTTTTGATTTTCATTTTTAATAATTTCAGAACGTTTTATAATTCAGTGGAGTGAAGTGTAGTTCAACAGGAGTACACAGTTCGAAATCGATCCAAGTAATCAAGTCAAACAGATTTCGCCCAGTCTTGAAATCTGATTCAATTGAACCAATAAAAGATATGATAGTAAAATATGAATAGGTAAACCAATATTTCACGAAGCGAGAAAAAATTTATACACATAAAAGAGTACACCTTTATTTAAGCTAAATTAAATTCTTTCAAAGCATTTTGCATAATTGTATCTTTCACGGCACAAAACACAAGCCGAATATTTTCGGTATCTGTAATATGTATTTTGCAATCCAAAATCCACAAGCGTTACGCAGCATGCACGCGTATAATCATGCAAGAAATGAAAAAAGAAAAAATTTAACATGAAATGCATTAAGAAGAAATGAAAATATTCTACGCTCTACGTCATCTTTTCGTAAACGTAGTAATAATTCGCTTAAGATAGTCAGTAATCCTGCTACCAATACCAAGCAACGAAAAAGGTAACACACAAGCACGTAATTTCTACATGAACAGTGGTGTCTGGTCTAGTACAAGCAAGGATTTTCACGTTTACGGGGTTCAACATAAAGATACCTATTACAGAGGGTTTGAGTTTTCCGCAGACATTTGTAAAGACCACATCATCAGGCAGCACACATCAATCGGCTCAAAAACACGAACACACGTCACACCTACTCATCATGCACCTAATTTCCACCATCCAACTCTTCAACGAAATTGTATCGCACCAACTCACATATCCATACGACACACCCCAGCAACGCGACTACGGTTTCGCTGGGCGCCTACATGCACAGCTTTTATAATACGATACACGTAGAAATAATTAAAACCAGAACACGCGGTGCTGGCTGCGCCTTCGGGGGAAATTTAACGTGAGTAATTCGACACACCGATAATAAATTACCGCTCGTAAAAGATGGCAACATATTTTTTCCTGCTATTCTCCAACCGATACCGCTCACCTCGCGCCTTTCCTTTGCTATCATCAGCTCATCACGGCATCGCATCCTCACAGCGTCGTTTCGAATCACATGTCTCAATACCCAACGAAGCGCATATTTAAACGTGTAAAAACATCCCGTCCAACCTTCACCTATGAACTATAATTAACGTTAATTAACATTTAGCCATATTTTTCCCACTCTTTTTATGCAGAAAAAATATGCCTCTCTTGCAAACACCGTGCACCGTGTAGAACACCACGTAAATAACGCAAAATGAAAAGATAAAGATCAAAAGAAAGCAATCCAAATTTTGAAAGAAAAAAAAAACACACACATCGAATAGTACACCAAAATAGCGAAGCGTAAAAGAATTTGATGAATATGATCCGCACGCGATTTCCCGATGATACCACCGATTGTAGCGTTTTTACAAGAGTATTTACCTGTAGCGCACGTAAAATGCGAATAAATAATCTTTTCACTATCCGGATTTAAATCTACAAACATTCTTAAGATAAATTCTCTTGCGGCTAACGCGTCTCTTTGCGGTCCTGCAATATTACCAAAGGAACAAACATAATAGGATTATTACAGGTACATGGTTATACTTCAACTATCTATTCAAATTATAACGTGAAATACTCGCTGAAATAAAATTGACAAACGATAGAAAGGGGAAAAATTAATCAGACCGCATCGACGATGAAACTCTGGATGTCTAACAAATACTACTTCCACGACTCTTTGGCTCTTAATCTAAACCTGAACCTGAACCTGAACCTGAACTCGAAAAACGATCTTGAGAATTCTTTCGTTCAGGAGTCAGCTCTAGGGCACTATAAAGGAGGGTATGCCAATCCGTCAGTTTGTTTCAGAGTTATGATGCTGACCATTGAGAATTTCATTGGCTTTGTGGATGGTCAGTATCAAAACTCTGGAACACAATGACGGATTGGCATACCCACCTTCATAGTGCCCTATTCAGCTCATTTTCGATGGAAGTGAAAAAAAAACGACGAACCATGCTATTTTAACATAAATTGTTCTAACTACATCGAATACCACGCCATAGACGACAATATACTGCATAGTTACGTGGACGAGGGAATTTTTTCGTTTCAATTAGGTATAATGCAACATTATTACAGAGCCATGGGAATTGAATATTATGCACGTGTGTGTAATGTGTATATATGTACAATACAAAGGACTTTTAGCTGCATCGATATGGAAAAGGAAAATTGAAAGGAGTATGGTAGTGAGGAAAACGCGCAAGTGGCACGCAAGATAAGGATACATTATCATTGACCTGTAGCTGTGGTGAAATGAGAATAACACATGCGATCGGGGTCTGGATTCGTACTCAGATAAATTTTTAGTATGAATTCTCGAGCAGCAACGTGATCTTGTTTCGGACCTAGATCACAAATCGGTAATCAATGGTCGGTTGTTTATTACATTTGAACATTTTTTTATTTTCCAGAAATCGGTACCAATGAGTTTTGATTTGGGACATTTAAAGTCGATGAGTATTGTGTTTTAATGATTGAGGAAATTAAAATGAGTTTTAGTTCGAATGAAAAAAGTTTTCGAGTTGTTCTTGATAAAAAGCTTTTTCTTTTTGAAAAACAAACCTTCAACATCAACATTTTTTTGAAATCAAATCCTCTAAAAAATTTTATTCACAGTAGGTACTGAACTTTTCAAAATGAAATTTTCTAGAAAACACTTGAAAAAATATTTAGTTCAGCTCAAAAACAAATTTTATGGTTGATACATATTTTCTGTTTTTCTTTCCCCCCCCCCCCTTGTTACACTACGATAAAAATCGTTGTTAAAAAGTTTCATTTCAAAAAATATTTCTGTTTTAGAACCCACAAGCTCGACATAAAACAATCTTTACATCTTGCATCACAAAAACACACCATAAACAGTACATACGTAATTGTGTTCGTATGAAACACATTTCCCAACTTACCATCGAATTCAGGAAAATAATCAACTAGATGGGAGTACATAATTTTTTCTTCTAATAAATCTTTCTTATTTAAAAAAAGTATAACGGAAGAATGCTGAAACCACGGATATGTGATAATTGTTTTAAATAACGCTTTCGATTCTTCCATTCGATTCTGTAGAAAACAAAAAATGAATAATAAAAATAATAATAACATCGTTGCAAACAAACTTTCGTTTGTGCACATATGGAACTATTTTCTGAGGCTTACTTCGTTTTCTGATTCGAAAAGAATCTGGTCGTATTCGCTAAGTGCAACAAGAAATATTATTGAGGTAACATTCTCGAAACAGTGAATCCATTTTCTTCTTTCGGATCTCTGTCCTCCTACATCCACCATCCTAACAAAAACACACAATAAAACATTAAATTTTGCACAAAACATCACACACATAATATTCAACAAGTCAATTTTAATCAGCCCAGAATTACAGTGTTAGTTTGTGCGATATCTTACATGCGGAGGATCCTATCATCGATACAACCCCAAGTTACAAATAAGCTACGAAGTAAAACGCAGTTTCGCTTTACTTTTACCTCTACCAGTACAAAATCAGCAACGGTTAAGCATTTTAAACGGTCTAAGACATACGTCAAGAGTGCAACGGTAATTTTAAGCGAAGAACAATTACTATACAGGGCAAACAAGCGCAAAATCTAACCACGATTATAATAATAATAACAACAACAACAGCAAAAACTACAAACACAAATTAATACGTAAACAAAAATTCTAGCCATCGTATCGGCGATAACCACACGTACGTACACACCAATGCCCACATATTGGAAAATATCGTGGTAATGGTAACTAATGCCACAAGCAGTATCTACTTCATTACGACTAAAATTTAATATTTTTCCAATCGTTAATCGCTGCTTAAGGTACGAGTACGAGTAGGTAGTAGACAGACACGAAATGATAAGATTTGTGTCGTCTGAAGGAACTTCACTAATTCTATCGAGGATCTTAATCGAATCGAAGACGAGGCTTTTGTTATACGAGTCGCGTACCTGAAAATTATACCGTCCAAATCGAAAGGATACTCTAGAATTCCGGTCGTAGGAACCCTAGCTCGTAAGATATCCTGTTCGGTCGGCAGATAGTCTGCTTTTTCTATTCTTTCTAAATCGCTCAAGTAGCTAGAGAAAAATTACAACAAAAGAAACCAAACAAATATTGAGTTCTTGAACAAAATTCATTGTACTAATTGGTCGTTGCTGAAAAGACCAAATGAGTGACTAATCAAACCGACAAGAACGTTCATTTCATTCGTAGGTGGAAATTCATTCATGGAGAGGAAACGATATCAATTTCATAAAAACATAAAAAAAAAACCGCAACAACGTATGAGTGCGTCATACATACGTAATTATTAACAAAATCACTCCGCATGATCCATATAATTAGGTAAAATAAGAGCCTTAGTGGGTTAAGGGCCGTCTCCAAATTCAAGAAAATCAAACACATTTATTGATAACTTAATTGACTCTTCTCTGTACAAACGAGAACAAATCGCTAATCGTAATTTTACGACGATTTCGACGACGAGCCCAATTTTTTCTCCCTGTATGATTCTGATCATTTGTAATTAAAAATTACTAAAGAAAATTTTCTCAAGTGGACCGGACTATTTCGAAAAATTAAAACTCTTTTAATAAAAAAAATTATTATTTCAATTTTTTTTAAACATTTAAAAATCTAAACAATTAACAATGACAAACCGCAACGTATACGAAATCAAAGCATATCAAATGCAAAATGGGAAATTCTCACTACGAAATGCTAACCGCCTCGTACCAACGAAACGGCGGCGCAAAACCGACGTACGATTTCGCGTCACTGAAATTCAGCCACAGTAACCCCTTCGGCGGCAGTTTCGTTTTACAATTTCAATTCCAAATTCACAGGTCAAAAGGTCAATGTTCCAGTACTTTTCTTTCACTAGCTATACAAATGTAACGCATTCCGAATCTTTATCAAAGAAGGTACCCAACGTAGCACAGGCGAACAAAAGTTGCTATCTTCGCACAAAAGAGGTCCAATTTTACTTGTTCACCGACACCTGACCGCTTGAATAGCGTTAGCTTAGCTGAAAAATCTACATTGTTCGACTTAACTCACGCCACACATGAACACACGTACAACTAAGTCACTTGCCCACAGAAGGGTCAACAATGCAACCGTTTTATCCGAATAAGCTCGCAATCAAATCTCAATCGAGTAGGATTCAGGTTGTCCGTATTTTTCCTTTTCGTATTTTTTTCCCTTCAGGCATCTTTTGAAACCCAAGAATCGGCTACCTAAACGTTCAAATCCTTACAGCTTAAGCGTGAGTACAAATTTGGTCAAAAAATGTTTACTGTGAAATAGGTAAGTAAATTTCAAATAATCATACACTCGAGTTTCGAAATAACGAACAATAAATGATTTTTTTCGATTGCATTGGATTAGTGTTTTTTTCCTTTAATTTCGTTGTACCAATTTTTCAAATTCAACATTTTTTCTTTTTCGTTCACCAAACAGTGTTGATTTTTTCTTCACCATGTATTTATTCAAAAGATAGTCGTGTACAACTACCTCGACGAGAAATCAACCCAACAGAATATGAAAATTGCCTAGAACTCTCCGCACGATCCGCGATATTCCCGGCACTTAAAGTTTTCAACACAGTTATACCTTTTTTCGTGACTTCAATGACAATTGAAACATACACCTGTAGTACTTTCCGCATCAAAGAAAAACCCATTCGAATTATTTTTATGTTTGGAAGAAAATAATTCGTCATACCGCTTACGCATACCACACCAAGGTCTTGAATTCGTATTAACACATATTCTCGTTAAAAATTGTATTTCAAAGGGACGACGATGAGGTTTTTTCCAGATTTCGTAACATTCGTATAATCCGCTTGTGCTAGTCAATGCGTTCATGAACATGACATCGTGTTCATGTGAATGGGTAAATCTGTTAAACAGGGCGATAACGAGCGAAATGAGCCGACTTCGCAGACAAATTTTCCAACCGGACATACCGCTCATAGGTATGACAACGACAAAGTAACACTCGATGGATGATTCACCTTGTGTAGATATTCGGCGAAAATCGTGCTTTCAAAGAGCCTATATATCTATGTATAATAGCGGTACTGGTAACCATTTGAAAAATGGTCCTTCTAAATGAAAACATGAAAAAAAAAAATGAAAACGAATATTAATACCGATTACGTTAGCGTTACTCATTTTCAAAATTACGGATGGAATGATTATTCATTTTCTTACACGAATATTTTGAAGCAATCGAAATTGTTCGTTAATTTTTTTTCACAGACGCGATCGAAAAAACTGAAGTAAAAAATAATGTTACTCAAGGTTTGAATCAATTCTTAAGAATTTTTAGCGCCACGACGTGTTGCAAATTGCAATAGGGGAAAAAATCTATCTACCACGATTTAAAAAGAACTAATCGTCTTCATCGATTACTGACGTTATAAATAAGTCTTTCATTCGATTCAACTTATGCAAGCACAATATCAACACCAGCGACCCCCCATTGTCGTCGATGGCACCACCACAAAAAAGAAAAGAATAAAGAGCAGCACACACATCAAAAAACACTGATAAAAGGCTATAGAGAAAAAAAAATACCACCAAGCAGCCTGCACACCGTAGCCGTTCGTGCAAAAAAAATCGCCAAAAAAGCATCACAAGCGGCGCATGCGTTAGAAACAGATAAAACCGAAACAAATCGTACCTAAACCTTATTTCTTCCAAATCAAATGGATACTCTATAATGCCTGTAGTGGGAACTCTTACTCTCAATATATCCTGTTCTGTGGGAAGGTAAGAAGGTGACGCTACTCTATCGATTTCCTGAAGGTAACTGTAAAAGTAATTTTTCATCAATAAACAGTGTACGAAAGCAAAAAAATAAAGCGTAAGCATACACGGGATGAAAATCCCTCAAGATATTTTGTCGCCCAGGACATTATCGTGTGATGATTACTTGATCATCATCGCAGCAGGGATCAATACGCGTGGTCGTAATAATCCCTCATTAATCACATTATTAGACAAAAATCATCTCATCTCTAGCAATAACACAACAGTGTCGAGGAGATACTCACTACTTAGCGGAATCAGTGAGCTGATACTCTCTCCTTCTATCGTAACATTCTTGTATTCCAGCATCTGCCCATAATTCTTTTATTGCTTCCACAAAAGGGCTTTCGAAAGACGTAACTGTTTCAAAATCAACGCTTCTTATTAATTCGGCTTTTTCCTGTGGGCAAAAAAAAAATCGTTGAGGAACAAAAATAACAATACAATTGCAAAATATTATATCATAAAAATCTACGATCGTATCGAGCATGGAAAAAAATCGACGTTAAACTTTTCGATAACAATTCCGATAAATTTACAATTTCCACGGTAATATTACCGTCTTTTTGCCTAACCGATTGTCGTGGCCACTATGGGTGTGCCACATGCCGGTGTTACAGGTTTACGCGCCGGGTCGAGGAGAAATTAAATTTTTACCGTAATACCTCTTGTCCTCTATATACTCTTCCCGTAACACAATATACGTATAACATAATGTATTTAAAAAATGTAATTTCTGGCAAGTCAAACTACTTTTACGAGTTAATCTCGCGTGATGTTCGTTTTGTATAGTAGTAAATTTACGTACGTACCGACACCGCACCACGTACCGAGTCGCTGTATGCAATTTTTTACTGCTCTTTTCATATCGCTAATTAAACGGCAGAGCCGGCGCTGCTGCGTTTAAATTTTTCGTCGAAGAAATCAACGCGTCTATGAGTAGGTTGCAGTGCATACTGCATATGCCTTCCTATACCTAGCATAAAACGAAGACCAGCATTTCATTTTTTGGGGAGGGGGTGGGGGAGGTTGAAACACGCAAATACAAAACATCTTAAGAGCCATTTTGAAATTTTTTTAGCGCGAAGTATTATATGTACCAACTTCAATACACCCCGCCCAACAGAAACCAACATTTCATAGTAAATTAATAACTGCTTCGCTCTAAAGATGGCGTTTTTCTAAAGAACCTTACAAAGTTGAAAATCATATTTTCCTTCTCGTGTAAAAAAAATTTCTGGTACTTAGAATGTTTTGTATTTCCATGCTTCAAATTATTATTACTATTATTATTATTATTATTTTTAGGGGGAGGGATTTCGAAGATATATATTTTTAACTACAAAAATTTTATCAAGTTTTGCTGGCTATCACGTCGATTATTGGTCCAAATATTGAAATTTATCATCAGTTGGAGTTTTCTTCGAAAATTTGCCACATAATTTTCTAACGATTTTCATAAATTTCATCATTTTTTTTCTCTAGGATTCGCTTCCGTTGTACCAACTTTTTTTTTGTTTTGGTCCCCGTTCCACATGACAGTGGTGGGATAAATTTATGAAACTGAAGGTTTCAACAACAATTTCTGTTGTACCAACCTACCTACCCACCTACCATTTTAGACATTAAAAGTGCGATGACGATGTGAGAGTTCTACAAAAAAATTGGGAAAATTCACGGGAATTTGCTTGAAAATTTTCAAAAATTCAATCTATTCTGATTTAGGAGGGACAAATACATGCTACACTTTTTGGTTCCTGAAAATCGAATTTTCTTTGCACAAATGATCCGTGTTTTCTCTCTTCAAGAACGAAGGAGAGGAGGAGAAGTGTCGTCCGTACAAGTCTCGGAGAGCTACCGAAGATGGTAATTAAAGCCACCTGACATGGCATGCCAGTTCATATATCGCACGTTATTTCCACGAGAACACCTCAACGCGAAGATTTTCTCACCTCTGGTGATGTATTCGCGCAAAACCCATACATAATTTATCGATACTCCTTCGTATATATTTGGCGAAGTATTTCGTATAATACGTAACTTCAACTTCAACACGAGGAATACGGCACAGACGCGAAACTCGGGGACACGAGGACGTGCGTTCAGGGGATACAAATACGACTGTCAAATAAAATGTACGACTTTTTGCACAAGACTTGCATGACTCGTTCAACAACCTGTTATAATAAACCATTTTGATACATATATGTATGTACGATGTAATAGGAAGGGTACACCGTTACGTATGTATTTCGATGTTAATACGCGAGCATCGTCGCGAACCATGTGTACCATCGGATCATCTAGCCATCCACCCTCGCTCGCGGTCTTTTCTTTCGAAGATTTCGCTAGATATATGAGAAGAATGTGTGTTTCACGGCGCGTCGTACGCCTTCCGTTCTCCCCAACCGCTCTCGATATCGATGCTGAAATGAACGGAGATCTCGTGAATAATATTCGCACTCCTGCACCAAATGCACTGTGCAAACAATAGCGAGCTTTCCGTCAATCCGAATACCCTTCCGACGAATACGTACCGGTATTTTCTTTTCTACAGAAAGGTACCGGGGTGATTAATAATTTTTCCTTATTATCGGTCTGACACTATCAATTTCTTTTCCTTTTTAGTTGCCCGCGCTTCCATTGCCAATTCTCTTCTATCCTACATATAATACACCATGTAGGTACTTTTCTACTAAGTATATCTCTGTTCCGTCTATTTGTTCGTCACTAGCATACCATGTTACCGAGTGGCCCGTTCGAATACTTTTCTCCTACCATTCTTTCAACTCGTCGGCCGTCAACCAATTACACAAATTTATCGTGAACCTCCTCCAACATACAAAAACATAAAACTCATGCAAATTTTATCGCACACACATGATGTCTGCGTCTTGATCAAATAACACAGCACGTGATCTAGCACGTTCCTCCACTTCACCCTCGACATATCGCTAAGGTTTTCGCGAACTTGATCGATTCAGGGGAACGTAAGTAAAAGCATTAGAAAAAAATCTACAAATAAAATCTGAAGCAAAATAATCTCCGAAATACTTACTATACACGAGGAATCGCTGTATTGTATTTTAAGGAGATCCATGGCACGTATCATACTTTGCATAGCCATAAAAATATTTTGATAAACTAATTTAATGAAACCTCTTTTATCTTCGTCTGAGTATCCGGAACCGTGAATAATTCTCATTTGCTTAATGAAAGTAGATTTCCCCGATTCTCCGGTCCCTGCATAGATGAAACAAACAGAAAAACATATTGAATTATTATTGCATTGCAATTGGCAAAAAAAAAAAAAAAATACAAATTACCTAATTTTCGTAACGTATAACAAGCTTTATATTGGTGTATATGATAATTCGTTTCGATCGAACGATTTCCAAGCGCTGCGTCGAGTAGATACATACTGTTTTCATTGCCACATTTTTACACCTTATCACGGGTTCATGGGCCCTTTTTACATTTACATTTTTTTACACTCTCGAAATGAATTCAGGCCCATCTTATCAAAAATACGTATATGTTGTGCTCCAAGTCCGAAATTGTACTTATCGGAGATGGTACAGGCAATTTTGTACAAACGAAGGAGTGTAATGAATTTTTTTTTAGTTCTTTCTTTCAGTCACAAAAAATGACGTAGAATTAAACTTGGGAGTATTCTAAATAGACATGTAGCTTTCTTTTAGTTTCAATTCAGGCAGTGTTTTTTACGCTCGTGGATCAACTTTAGAATACTTCTAGAAATTAACAAATGACACTAGTCGACACGGTTATTTTTAGAATAAAGTTACAGCCTACTAAACTTCATGAATTTTGGAAAAACCTTTTCGAATTTGTCCCCTGAAATGCGAAATTTCTGGGAAAACTAAGCGCACTACGACGAAATCGGTAAAAAAGAAAATAGCGGAAAACTGAAATTTTCTTGTTACCATCCTAGGTTAGCTTTTTTCCAGGAGGCTTGCATAGGTAGTTTTTCAGATATTTTTCACGAAAGTTGAGCATTAGTGAACAGAAAAAAATTTCGATCATTTTTTTCTCAATTTCCTCCTCGATGTTCCATTTTTATTGAGAATATCTGGAGAACTATGCCTCCTGGAAAAATCTAACCACTTAAAGCGGAAGAATTTAATTTCTATAATTTTCTTTCTCATTAATTTTGTCGTAGGTCGCTTAATTCGCTTAGAAATGCCATTTTCCCAAAGGCACATCGCAAAAAAATTGGATTTTTTTTTTTTTTTACAAAATTTTTAAAAGTTTAAGCTGTAACTTTTTTTCTAAATAAGATAAGAATCTGCGATCTGTTCCATTCGAGTTTCTATAAAATTTCTTATAAGTAAAAGTAGACTAGAAAGAAATTTTCATTTCTTTTTTTTTTTTTTTTTTTTTTATTTTTTTTTTTTTTTTTTTTTTTTTTTTTTTTTTTTTTTTTTTTTTT
>JAAOIU010215725.1:0-13112 GCA_018107765.1 Hypogeococcus pungens | reverse complement strand
TTCAAAAACTATCAAATTTTAAATATTAACTTTCTGAAATTTTCAAAATGTTACGAAATTTTTCTTCTTTTTTAAAACATACTCTCTAAATTTGAATCAGTCAAAAAAGGAGAAATCCACTGATGAAACAGCCAGAATTGAGGCACTGCCAATCAGTGAAAATTCACTGAAAAAGCAATGAAAATTAATTTTAAAAAAGTAAAAAGTAACTGAAAACCCAGGGAATTTATTTTAATTGATTGCAAACAGTGAACAGTAGAAATCTACTGATTAAATCAGTAAATTTTTTACTGATTCAAAACACTGTGGCTCAATTCCAGCTATTTAATCAGTGGATTTTGACTGATTCAAATTTAGAGAGTATATTATTTTGAAAATGATTATTTCATTTTAATAAAAATTTCTATTCCTTCTAAATTCGTCATTCTTTTTCAAGTTCAATTTTTATCTACAGGGAGTTCAGGGAACCAAATTTTCAAAAAATTGAGGGAAAATCGTGAAAAAAATATGGTGTTTGAGTACGACGATGAAAACCCACAAAAAATTGAATTTTTTCAATTCAACGCAGAAATTTGTGTAAAACTTTTGTTTGTAGCCAAGTTTTTTCAAAGATTTACTTATTTCATCAATTTTCAAATAAATTTTTAGAAGAAGTAAATCTATCACGAAATTTATTTCTGTGATTTTGAAACTACTAAAAAAAAAATTTCCATTTTCCCCAAGATTTCCGCTGAATTTTTTATCGGCAATAGACTGAAAAAAGTTCAAGATCCAATTCCAAATCCGCAATTTTACAGATGATTTTTACTTCATAGAGAAATTCGTTTTTTAGTCATTTTGTCGTTCCAGTGATTTTTTTCAAAGTAAACAATTCTATTCTCAATTTTTGAAAATTACAAAAACGTAAAACTAAAAAATTGGCCAAAAGCAATATTTCGACCACAAAAATCCGAAGTCGAATTCTTTTGTAAACAAATGAAACGTTACGTACCTAGGCATGTAGGTATTTCACAAATTGAAAATTTTCCCTTTCTAAAATGAGAAAAAGTTTTTGTATTTTTTTTTTTGCACAACTGTATTAGTGAAAACAAATCCATTTTTTCAAGTGAAAAAATTAACTTGTTTTACTGATGGAAATAAAATTTTTTATCGAAGAAAAATTCGCTCTTTTGATGATTTAATACATCTTTTAAAAATATTTGAAATGAATCAATATCCTCATGAAAAAATCAACTTTTTGGGTGTTCATTTCTTTTTTAGAATTTTTTAAAAAAAGAATATGGTTTAATTTTTTTGCGAAAAAGAATTTTGTATGGAGAAAATTATCATTTTGGTAATTCAACCTCTTCGGTGCAAAAAACAAAAATAAACTTTCTTTGGAGGGGGGTAATTTAGCTTTTTGATTTTTTTTTTTTTTTTTTTTATAATAATTCTTTTGGGGAAATAATAATCCAATTTTTTAAATGAAAGAATATTTTTGTGATTTCATCTCAAGTCATATGTGAAGAAAATGAACAACACTTTTGAGCAAAACGATTCAATATTTTCATGTGGAAAATCAATTTTTGGTGATTTGTATCTCATTGACAATTTTTTGCGAAAAACATCAACAAAAAAAAGAAACACCGTAAGTATTTAATTTTTAAATGAAGAATTTTTTAAAAAATGTAAAATTTTAAATTTTTTTTAGCGATTTTTTTTTTTTGAAGAAATTGAATGGAATAAAATAAAAATTTTCGTTCTTTTGTTTTATCGCTTTTTTGAATTCGCCAAAATATGAATCAAATCAAAGTAATCTGAAGGGGAAAAAATACTGAAATCATGAAATCCCATCTCAACAAATTCGTATATACGAGAACAAGAAAAATACACAATAAGATGAACACGTAACAAAGCATACGAGATAGGTATTACTAAACTTAATATAAATAATAATAAAGATGTTAACGTTTTATTTTCATAGCATTACTATGCTCGTTTACTATGCATCATTACATGAATAAGTTTCATATAATTTATACACAATGAGCTGATTAAATATTTATGAATTCGCATTATATCATTTATACATACGCATGTATACGCAGGCATATGTACGTATTGGAAAAGTTGAAATAAAAATTGCAACTTTGCAGTTGTACAGGTAAGTATAAATTAATATCGCGCTTTTATGGATACTCGAGGGACGATGCCACTGCTATGTACTTCTTGTCTCTTTTCACCATTTTTAAAAATCACTAATAATATTTTGGATAAGAGACGTCGCGTCGTTTATAGTACAGTTACTAGTGAAATATTTGAAATTCTCACTCGTTCAAGCTATAGCGAGTCTACCGGAATCGACAACAGCAAGTTCAATCCGTGTTTACAAAGATGAATTATCAAGTAATTATATCGCCTCGCAAACGTATTAAAAACAACTCTTAAAAATTTGGAGTCTGCCAATACATCGATAAAGATAAAATCGTACGTAGGAACGTCTAATGTCGTTGTACTAACACCGTCAAAAATAATTACATTTGATCGTATAAAATGCAAATAACATTAGATACGTAATACGTACAGCTGCGATAAATTTACCGAAAAAAAAAATAAAAAATTGTTCGAAAGTAAGCCATTTTCTATACTTACATGGCAAATGGCAAAGTTTGTGTGTGATCGAAATAATTTTGCGAGTGTAATATTCAACATGATGGATCTGCTGATTCACGGTTGTTTGATTTTTCACAATACTTTCGATTTTTCGATTCCTCGAAGCTCGAGCGGAGCTTGAGATCGAAGCGACTTGTGAAAAGAGAAAACATACCCCGCAGGTACGTAGTATTGCGATCGCGAGCTGCAAAATGAGCTAAATTAAATCGTTATTTAAAAACGTCATAACGAACGTCGTAAATTGATCTTTGCTTGTTAATTATATCGTTATACTATATCGCAATTACGCCTACAACTATGAGCCGCGCGTTTCCAACGGTAATATTAAAATTTACAACGCGATATGTATTCTACGCGGGGTCGTTCTACGCACTATATGTCCGCCGTATTCCGCTATGATTAACTGTATCGTTATTTACCCATGTACGTATACGATTGGCTATAAGGCTTCGCTATGGGTATCTCTATGGGCACCCGAGTACTTTGCCAATACAGATGTGTTTCATCCTTCAGCTGTGGTAGACGTGGGGCGACGTGGCGTGGGTAATTTTTCATTGCGCTAAGATTGCATTTTGCACTGAGCGGTGTCGTTACGCAAATTTCAAATGGAAATTTTTTTTCGGCCTTCTGGTACACGTTAGCGAGCTATTATGTAAAATCAAATCACCTAGTTACCTAGATATGTCTTTCTAATATTCGCCGACTTTTGGATAAGATAATTACCAACCGTGTTGCATGGATTTGTACGTCGGAGATTAGAGTGCTGATTGTTGGGATTGGTTTGTACAAGAAAATAAATAGCCATAATAACCACGAAGTCTAAAGCAAGGTTAGGGGAGTAGAGATGTCAGCAAAGGGTTTGGGAAATTTACACAATACACGATGAACTTTTTTTTGGATGCTTACCAAAAAAAAGTAAGAAAGTATTGGGTATAAAATTTATTTCAAAAATTTTCAAGCCCATTCAATTTCAATTTCAAATTATTTTATTAGTTATACTTATACAGGTTTTAGGTATCGTCAGTTTTTTTAAAAAACATACCCAACTCTACATTCTCAATGGTTGAATACCCCGCCATCAAAAAATCTAAAAAAAAAAATCTAAAAAAATCTAAAAAAAAAACGAAAAAAAACGAAAAAAGAATTTGGAACAAAAATTTTTAGCACAAAATTTTGGTAGAGAATTCTCGCATCAAAAAATTTCTCATTAGCAAAAAAAAAAAAACTTTTCAATTTTCGAAATTCACCAAAATTCAGTGGATGCAATGCTCTAAGACATAGGTACGAAACAAACAGAGATCGTACCTAGATGCATTTTTTAGGGTTTAGATTTTCTGGCACCATGTGATTCTTCCGTACACAGCAGGAAAAATGTTCGCTTTGGTCAATTTTTCTCAATTTTGGAGTCGCTGATTAACCAACTCTGAGCCCCCCTCCCCATGACTGAAGAGAACGTCCTCGAACGTGAAAAATGGTGGCGAGTATCATTTTACAATAGAGAGAATTTTTTTCATCAAAAAACTTGGAAATTTTTAAAATTAAAAAATTTTTTCACCGAAAAATGCCATTTTTTTCGAAACTTAGAGTAAAAAATTCCCCATTCTCTACCTTTTCAAAAAATGTTTTTGTTCAAAAATTATCAAAAACATTTCCGAAAAAAAATACATAAAATCCTCCTCTACCTCGTTTTTATTTAAATTTTCCCCTTGAGGAAAATCCGCTCTCTCCCCTATGGTAATTTCTCACAACCGAACACGCCACAAAGAGCATTATAATTGCTCACAGCTTGTTCAATATTCATCGCCACCTCAAAAAACTACGACACATCCAGCGTCGATATCACATACACAATCTCATCGAGACAATGCCTCGAAGGTTCCTGAAAAAAGAAAAAAATTGGTACCAAGGTATTGTCTCTTATACGTTCATCTTCCAGCCTAAGGGGCCCAACACCCAAAAAAATCTCAAGTCCAAACCCTCTTCTACACCTCTACACTCGCGTTCACCCACTCCCTCATGTATCGAAGGCGCACTACTATACACTATTCTTACATGCATATAGATTGAATATATCCCGAAGCATTGGAAAATCTGTACCTATATGTGATATGTGGCGCGTTGTAAAGGGAGACGAATCTCATAACATATAAATTCTGAAGTAAACTCGTAATTAACGTTAAATAAATTATGTAAATGAGTTGGATTTTAATATACGTAGTCTTCGGACAGAGTACCTACGGTACGAAGAAAAAAAGTCTTGTTAAAACAGGGGGCGGAATAAACGCACCACAGGTGGTATCGCTATCGAATTAACTGTCAACATGTTTAACCCGAAAAGGGTTGACCCCGTCTGTACAGTATTGAAAGTGATACGATTGGGGAGCGTGTGTGCTGTGGCGCGCTCAGACAGGTATTTTTCTTTAAACAGGGTCAAAGGAGCTAGTTCTAAATGGAAACGTACACTGTTTAATAAATAATCTGTCAACAACCATTCAACTCACCGAGTAACCAAGTCTCGTTATCCACTTGATACTGTTCTTCTTGTTGCATCTTCACGCGCGAGAGGCTCGCACCAATAATAGCGAATTTACTTGGCAGGCGAAAAAAATTACTCGACTTTCTTCGGCGCGAAAATAATTTGATACGAAATGATCGAAGATTTTATACATAAAGTCTTTCATGCACTTTTACAAGCACTTTATACATAGCATTGAAGACCGAAGAGAAAAGACTCGCGATACGATTTTTTTTTACACGTCATATTCGTGTGTGAATCGTGTTGTTGTTTTTTTACCCAGTTCGGTTGTCGCGTGTTTAGTGATGGTATTTCTAATTTAAATCGGTATTCTCGTTTAAACACGTTACAAGACGTGGGAAATATTTCCCGTCCTAAAAGAATTCTTATTATTTTAATTTTCGCGTTAAAATAGTACCTAACGTATATATAGCCGTGGTATTTCGGAATGTAAGCCCGCAGCTAGGTTAACCGAGTGGAAAAAAATGGGCGCTCGACTTTTCTCCGATTAAATGCTCTTTTCGGTGTGGCGACTGGCCGGCTGCCTCCGAAATCACACAAATAAAAACGTGACCCCCGAAGTTTCACAATTATGCAAATGCCTATCGCTCGCTAGTCGCTTGTCGCGAATTAAAAATCAAATCACCGAACAATTACCATTTTGCGGCGCGCATCTATGGGGTTTTCAAATGAACCTGTACCTACGTGTAGGTACGTACTTCATCAACGCGCTCGAAGACGCGCTCTCACGGGTGCTCGTCACTCACACAAATATCTGAATGGAAGTGCAGCCACAGCCACACAGCTCTGTAGTTAATAAGTCGAAAAGATAAACAAACAGCGTATATTAAAAGCAGAATTAACATCGTTTAATAGGTGTACTCGAGTATGTAAATCGGTTTTTCTATTATTTGTACTGTTCGATGCGACCCATCTCGCCTGACCTCGTACCCACTCGCCCGTTCATCACACATTTCGCGGCTCGTACAATATTTTTTCCTACAATGACTTGCCGGATTATTGTGGACATATCCGGTGCATACTGGCCGCTAGTTCTATCTGCTTATGCTATACTGTTCTTTTTTTTTCTTTTTTTTTTCACTTGTAATATACATACAGATATAGGTACGCGGAATACAGAGCTACAGACATCGTCGTCATCTTCATCTCGCGTTCACGATACTATCAGAAAACGTTTATCGTTCTAGTACGTACAATGTGCCGAGCCCGAGAGCTGGAGCAGAAAAATGAACCGTGGGAATAATACTATGTGCCCGAGTATATCAAGGAAAAAAACGTTTTGATAAAGATTTCGACAAAAATGCTCTCTCGATGAATCTTGATTTAAATTATGTCAGCATGTTTTTCTGCCTTACCACCGCCGCTGCTTATGCTTTTGTACTCGCAGTATGTACTCGTACATAGGTAAGGTACCATAGAGGCAGACCTATGCGGTATACAAGGGGAACTTTTTCGCCTGATGCCCTCACCTCGAATATACAGCCTTTTTGACTCCACGACGGCAACAGCAGCGCTGTTCGAGTTTCATGCATATTTTCTAGGTACCTACTTCTAAACGTACGAATTGTTAACCAGTACTCACCATAGAATGTCCTAAGTATTCGGCTGCGTTATCTGATATGTATAACAGTTTACCATGCTGCGTCATCATCATCAAGAATCCGCTCAGAGCCTGAAAATAAATCAATACATAGTTTCGTTTTAATATAGCATCGTAATAAGGCTAGGAGAGCGAGGGGGAAAATAATAATAAGTGTGCGTGACATGTGATCCATCATTTTTCTTCCATTTTTTTTCTAATGGAAAATTTTTATAAAATTCTGCGTTGAACAATTTTTTAAAAATTGTTTTCAAAAAAATTCCACTTGGTAAAGAATTTTGCAGACGTTTTCTCTATTTTATTATTTTGTAAACTTTCATTTTACAGCAATTTCTTTTTGATTCAAAATTTCAAATTTGCAAGAAATGGCATATTACACGACACGAGAGGGAATAATTTTTTTGACGAGTGTAAGCGTTACGGCCTTAGCAAAGCGAGAACAACGACTAGCCCGAGTCGAAAATCGTTTTTCCTCCGAGTTGTGAACGATATTTTAAAGACTTAAATGAGCGCAATTAAAAAATAATGCAATGGATGTCTTATTTTCTTTAAATCTTTCGATGTTCGTCCATTTGCATACACTGGAGTGTTTTGTGAGTACTCAAATTTGTCAATTTTTTGAAATTTATTGATTTTTAAGTCATTTTTTTTTAATTTGCTAATTTTACAAAAAATTTAAAATTAGTAGATTTCACAAAATTGACATTTTTTTTGTCAAGAATTTTTTTGACTATTCTCGATTTTGTTATTTTTTAAAAATCATTTTTGAATTTATGATGATTCAGATTTTTTTCTCATTCATATTGGAGAAAAACCCAATTTTCCATTTTTTCAATGTTGCAAAAATTTTATTGTTCTAAATTTTTTAAAAAACTTTTTGGAATTTTTTTTTGTAATTCATTTCTGGTTGTTTAGAATTTTTCTTCAATTCGCAGAAAATTTTCTCGGTTCCTTCGATTAAGTAAGCCGTATGTAATTAAAAATAAGTTTCAATTTTTATTTCTAAAAATAATACTGGCGCCCAAAAAAGTGAATTTTGCATAATTAAAAAAAAATCACTTATACAATGAAATTTTTTCAACTACAAATTTTCCCAATTTCCTCTCCCCCCCCCAAAAAAAAATGATCGCACTTCTACAACATGTTTTTTCATGTATTTTTACTATTTTTTTTCAATCTCAATTTTTTTACAAGTCCAAGACCAAGGGGGAAAAAATCAATAAACGTTGAAAATAACAATTAACGCCAAATACTAAAAAAACAAACTATTAACACTAAGGATTATTTTCGTTCAATAAAATACTTGAAGCATTTCCGCAAAAGGTAATCGACGAAATTTGAAAGCTCGTCCTTATCAATGAACGCCATTAAAATGTTTTTCGCTTAGGGTCAAAGTTAATTACTTACAAAGATTATACCAAGAAGGACGGGAGGTTTCACACTTTAGTATCCATTTGAACGCACTAATGCCTCGGCAAACGAGCCGCGTGTCGAAATTTCGTGACGTGCGAGTACAATTCGAGTATGTATGAGGTAAATGTACTACACTATGTAAAATCGAATGCCAAACAATCGTAATAAAAAAAAAAAAAAAAANGTAATTAGCTTGTTAAAAGTAATAAATATTATGATTCGAGTAGATCGGATCAGCATAAGTACACACAGTTCCCTAACAAGTTAACACCAGCAAATAAAAAATAAAAAAATGTTCGAATTAGCCCGGACTAAACCGCACGATGAAACTTTTCGATAATGTTTTTTTTTTTAACCTCGCACCTTCGCCTGGTACCATCGACACATAACTTACGTCTACACGTACAAAGAATAAAGGTTTCAATTCGCACCTGAATTTTAGTCGGTTGGTAAATCTACCTTGTGGAATCTTATAGAGAAGCACTATACTCAGTTGTTAGCGTAACTTTCGAAATGGAATTTCTTTATAATGCGTGTTTTATGATTTAATACATGTTAAAAAGAGGCCGACCGATAACAAACAGAAACTCCCCTCGACCGAGGCGAAATTTATTGCTACAATTTCGATATATTTAAGGGATAACCTTTGACATGAAATTAACGCCTTTTTATAACGTCGAAAAAAATACATACCAATATCCTATATTGTACCGAGCTAGGTACAGCACGAGAGAAGACGTATGTAGGTACGCGTACTCGAGAGTGCAGTTTCGATACCAGAATGATAAACACAGCCGGTATGTTTCGAAGATCAACTTCTAATTTGTTTATACTTACAACGAGCAAAAAACCTACCGAGGGAGAGGAGGGGGAAATAAGAAAAGCAAAACATACTGATGATGTGGTACTGATTAAGTAATTCGCGGGCGTACAGTTTTTTCATTCTTCTTTTTATTATTATTATTTTTTTTTCTATGTCCAACATTTTCAAGGTGTTCCGCACGCTACAGGGCGTTTTTCGCGCGAATAAATTTAAACTGTAATATTTTTTTTTTGTCGGAAAACTACACACCTGCGGACGAATAATCGAAAAACCACACAGGATTTCGTGATTTTGTGACGTACGAAAATGAATAAAATGGGTGCTGGTAAGTTTAAAGATTAATTTAACGATAAGATGTTGAGGAAAAAAAAAATTACGCGGTTGGACAGGAGTGCTAACTGAAAAATCAAGCGATGGAAATAAAGTTGGACCGATTTGTTTTGTACCAAAATGGAATTCTTAAAAAATTTCGAAACTTCTACAAATCAAAATGCTATTTTTTGGAGCATAAAAATCATGCGATTTACTGATTTTTCAATCAGTAATTAATATCACAATTTTCGAAGGTGCGATTATTTTGATTTTTGATTTTTGTCGATGAATTTCGATTTCTGGTATAATTTTACATAAGTTTTTTTGATTTTCGATAAATTTGATCGAATTTTTTCTAACTTAAAGCGAATTTTTTATTTTTTTAAAATTCGATTAATTCCAAGATTTTCGATGATCTAATTGGTCTTCAATTTTTGATAATTTTATATTTTTCGGTTTTCAATCATTTCGCCTGATTTTCAAATTTTCGAAAAATCGATCAATTTATAATAATTTTTGGTTTTTGATGATTTTTTTTTAAATTTTCAATAATTTTGTTCATTTTTTCGATTTCAGAAAATTCCATCTATTTCAATAAAATTTTCGGTAGGTAAATCAATTAATTTTCTATTTTTCGCGATTTTGAATAATTTTCCGATTTCGGATAATTTGAATGATTTTCAATTTTTGATAATTTGAAATTACTAAATTACGAAGTTCTCGGTATTTTATAACTAGATTAACTTTTGAATTTTTGGGAAAATCGACAAATTTATGATTTTTTGATTTTCAATGAATCGGCGAATTTTTCATTTTTAAGAAAAACCGATTGATTTTTGAAGACTCGATTAATTTCCAAATTTTCGATAATTTGTTAGTTTTTAAGCAACTTGAATAATTTTTAAATTCTCCTCTATTCGATTGATAAACACTTAATTCAACTTATTATCGATTTTTAATAATTTAATAAATTTTTCATTTTTAATGAATTCGGTCTACTTTTTTGATTTTCAACGATTTGATCAAACTCAAGGTTTTCGGAATTTCGATTGATTTTTCGATTTTTGAAAGATTCTCAATTCCCGAACAATTTTATTGATCATTTATTCTTCCAACCCTCCCCCCCCCCCAACAAAAAAGTGAAAATCCGAATAAATAACATTTTGAAAACTCCGAAAAAATTGTCGACTACTCCCAACACGCAATACCACAATCTCGCTGCTACACTGAGTATTGCCCATTGAGAAACATCTCAATTAACTTTTTCGTGAAATCGATTGGCATGAAATAGGCATATTATAGACGATGAAGAAATAGGTAGGTAAATTAAGCAGAGTCCAAGCTGCTGGCTCGGCGGCCGATCTCAATTTACTCACAATTTCTCGTAGGTACGTTCCAAATGAGAATGCCGAGTTGCCGGAATGATAATTCGTGATTTATTGGTATATTTTGTTTATTTTCGATGGTTTAATTGACCCGTAAATCTTAGCGGTAGAAATGATCGTACGGTCGCAGTATGTGGGCGGCGTATTGCCTATACGAAAGTGCGGCGGCTTGGCGAGCTCATCGTTTTTATGGCTAAAACAATACATCTCTCGGTAATTAGTAAGGTAATGCTGGATCGCAGTATGGGGTCGAATGGAGGTATTCTTGACGGAATGCGCTGAAACGCGGTAATATATTTCAATATCCCACTCCACTTGCATCGGCTTCTTTTGTATATACATTGTTAAAAAGCACCATTGGTGTATGGCGAACGACCTTTCATATACCCTACCGCTGACAGGTATACGTTACACAAATATTTGGACATTTGATGAGACGATGCGTATATTGCCATTTGAAAATTTTCTACAACTGAAGAATGTCAACCCCCCTCTCTCCGCCCACAAAAAAAGTTCTCACGTTCAGCACAGTAATCGCACACCACAGTTCGAGAGAAAGAGAAAAAGAGAGAGAAGTAGAACTATCCATCTTCTTTGGATTATATATACGTAGTGCGTATAGTACAGTACATGGCGAACGACAAGTACCACCATACAAGGGTATTTAAAGATGGAGCATAATGTTTTACAAGACGTTGTACAAGAGATGCGCTTCGTCTTTTGGATACATCGTTTTAAATATGTATGAACGTTCGGGCTCGGGCGACAAAGAAGTGAAATTTTTCATTTTGTTGGTTACGCGCCAAAGCGAACAGACAAAAAGCTTGATTGCGGTGAATCGAACCAATTCATCGTGTCCAAACAAAGATTATTCAAATGAAGATATTTTTATGGACAAAAAACACCAACACTATCAATCATTGCAGCAAACCAGAATATGTATCCATCTAATGGTCTTAATTTTAACAGCTATACCAAAGCAGCGCCATCTAGATGACAGCGTTTATTTATTTTATGACTCTTCTTTTATTTTAATTTACCTTTAAGTATAAATCATTTTCTACAATAGAGCGTAGGTTCGTCTCTTATTCGTACAGGTATGTAACCTATGAGTCTTCATGTGTCTCTAGCTATAAATGCGAAAAGCGAGCTCTCAAACTATCAACTTCTCTGTTCCCACATTCGAATATTATGGTCGAATAGAAAGTACGATGTACCTTTGATGGGTGATGTTTTTTTCAAATTCATTTCAACGTTATGGTGGAGCTTGGATGCTGTTCTTTTTTTCTATTGCGTACACAGGTCGTGCAATTCTAGAATATTGATGCGAGCTTTAAATAAAGAGGAGTCGTGTAAATGTGATACATTTATTTCAAATCGAGTATTCGCTCTGATGACCAAGTGCACAAACAATCGTCGAAAATTAATCAAAAGTTGAAAGTTCTTCAAAAATGGAACAAATCGAATTTATTAAAAACGTAAAATTCATCAACTAACGAAAAATCGAAATGAATCAAATCATCAAATTGATCAATTTTTCGAAAATCAATAATTTAAGTAAATACGTATCAAAAATCGCATGATTAGGGAGAATCGCCAAAAATCGAAAAATCAATCAAGTTAATTGAAAACCATAAAATACAAAAAATCATTAATAATTGAAAACTTGATCGAATTTATTAAATACTTATATATATATTTTTTAATTCTTAAAAATAGATCATGAGAAAATTACCAAATGATCCAATGTCCCAAGTCAGAATAGGTGTCATCGAACCAGCGAAATTCATAAAATTCATCTGTACTCACAGAGATGGGCGATTAATCTATTATAATCGATTACTCCGAATTTCGAAAATAATCGATTAATTGGTTATTTTGAGAAGGAAAATCGATTTTTTAATTATTTGCAAAAAACGTCATTTTTCAACAAAATTAGACCACTCTTTAATGATTTTTATTTTTTTCTTTGATATTTTTCGAATTTCAAAAACTTTTCTGTTCAAATTTTCCAAAAGGATCTATTTTTTATAACCTATGTGAATTCAAGTAAAATTTTTAGGAAAACTTCAAAAAAAATTATGAAAAAGCTGAGGATTTTCAGCTTTACAGTCAAAACGAATAGTCTGAGAGAAAAAAGTCGTATGACAAGTTGCTCTATGCTAAATTTCTTGCCGGAAAAGTCAACTCGGTGGTTTCTAATATTAAAATTAAAAACTAAAAAAAATCGATTTTTAATCGATCAATCGATTATTTTCAAACAAAAAATCGATTCGATTATTTACAGAATTTGAAAAATTGGCACTTTCTTTTATCTCAGTTCATTACTAAATTTTAGCACTTTTTGCATTTCAACGAGTGTTTAATCATATTTAGGCAAATTTATAGCCA